>JABEVN020000146.1:0-81885 GCA_013146195.2 Codonopsis lanceolata | reverse complement strand
TGAAATCGGTGTTAACAAACACCGACCCCAAATTCCCTTAGTTGATATGATATTGATATACTTGCTTTAAATACTATGTGAACATTTGACATTAGAAATGACTTAGGCATGGATCGTTGAGCCTAATATTCCCCGACTTATACTAAATATATCCAAGTGTCCCTGAGCCTAATGAAAAAATGAATGGGTGTCTAACACTGTTATTAAACCATTCGCCATCGTTTGATTACCCACATTAACTTAACCTAAAAGCCTATACACTTTTAGCTACCCTTTGAAGTAGGATGTGGTGAAATTGATTCTAGGAGGACCACTTCTTTAGTTAGGCTAGGACTGCTTCTTTCCAGTCGAAAAAAATAAAAAAATACATCGTAATGTCGACGAAAAATGAAACGGAAGAAGAAGAGTGTAAACAAAGATTCAAATGGAAGCATAGCTTTCAAGAAAATATGTTAGAAAAATTCTATTGATTGAATGATGTGATATTTTAGAAGAATATCGCCCAAAACAAGTTTGGGGGGAAAGAAGAAAACTTAAAAGTTCTGACACCCTCAACTTGTGGTCTTTGGGTCCTAGCCTAAATAGGAAAACTTCCTTTGCTTGGAAGTATGAGGGATAAAAAGGTAGTCTTACTCTCTCACTTTGAATTCCAATCATTTCCATCAAATCCCCCACACCTTGGCCTCCATTACAAGCTAATAAAGACCTAATGATCTTCTTGCCAATGCTTTTGTTGTTTTAACTGTCAAGTCAGTAACATGGAATTGATCACACACTTCATAATCACTGTTATTCACCCTAAAATCTCACTGTGTTAGCATAATCTTAGCTATTACAAGTCATTGGGATAGGAGAGCATTGTATGTCATACATAGAAGTCATGGGATGTATGTATAAGTCTTTTAAATCCTTGAGACCTTTCTGTCTGTAACTGACTAGGCTTGGATGGTAGATCTCATATTTCTTAATGCATAATTTTCTATTAAACTTTGATTTTCATATGAATGTGGTGTTTAGCTTAATAAAACTATTTTAGTTAAGATATTCTTTAAGACTGGTGATCACACACACACGGAGAAATTAGAAGTAGTAGCGGTCTTAAGAAAAGACTAGTTGGTTTTATACGACTAAACCTGCATATATGTGGTGAGCACCAAACTGAGATTACTTGCATGCCAAACACCTATAACTTGAGATGAAGCCAAAAAGATTTTATGTTTTATTTTAAGTGTAATTTTTATTTTTTTTGCTTTGGTATTTAATTGTTTTTTTTTTACATAGTCGAGTCTCTCGAAAGAGTCTCCTTGAGTTTGTGGGTTTATAGAGGAGTGTAAATAGTGTCACCCTCACAAAAAGATTTTAATTTATGTTATTTTATATGCTTTTGTATTTATAAGTTTATTTGTTTACTCGTGGACGAGCAAAGTTAAAGTTTGGGGGTATTTGATCGATGTATTTTATACGTCGATTTTATATACTTCTATGACTTAAATTATACTATTTCACGAGGCTTTTGGTTACTAATATATGTTTTCGGTGAGTTTTGTAAGTTTCAGGTTAATTGTGAAAATACGCGAAACTCCAGGGTTTTAAGTGTAAATTTCAAGAAGGGCCAAAAAGGAAAATTGAAGAAACAATGAAATTGCACAATCTGGACACCTTGCGGACGCAAGGTGCCTCGAATTTCTGCCGCAAGGTAGGCGTCTGGGTAGAAAAAGGGCTCAAGTCAAGATTTCCAAAGGCGGACATCTTTGGAGACCTTGCGGACGCAAGGTACCCAGCACCTTGCGACCGCAAGGTGGTCAGAATGCGTCAAAATCAGATTTTCACACAGTCATTCAATACGATCACAACTCCCGAGTATATATAGAAGCCAGGGGCCGAGCCAATGAAGAAGGAGGACGGCTGGAAGCTCTCTTTTCATAGTTTTTAGGTAGTTTTAGATTGTATAACGTAGTTAGATCCTGTAATTCCAAGTATTGAAGATCAAATCATGTATCCGATCATCTCCATGTGCTGTTCATTGTCTATGATGAACTAAATCATCCATAATCTAGGAGGTGGGAGGTAACTTGTATCGAATTTATGTTTTGATTCTTATATATATGTTTATTCAATGTTTGTTGATTGTGTTGTTTATCAACCCCTATATTATTTTGCTTTGAACAAATGAATGTAATCGCAAATAATAAAGGCTTAGAGGTGCGGATAACTGCATGACCAAGTGCATATGTCGTACACTGGCTCACCAACACAATGAATTGGACCTATCGATGCACGAGAGTGATAAGTTAGGACCAGGTTCTTACATGATCTAGGTGACAGATAGATCATGAATCTAGGTGACATCTAGATTGACAGTTCATGTGCTTAGGATATAGAATGGATGAATTTTCTGGGGATGGAGAATTTGAACCAATTGTTCAACAGACTATATCTATTTTTAGTGAACAAACTCAAGACATTGAATGACATTATTATGAATTGAACATAAAGGAGATATAAGTGAAACCCAGAATCCTAGATTGCCACCCACCATACGATCTTCATATCTGTTATTACTGTCCAATTAGTTAAACATCTATAACTAGTAGTTTAGAGTAGAATTAAACATAAAAACCCCCTTAGGTTAATAATTTGCTATCAATAATTGCACTGTTCGTGATCACTTGTCTCTGTGGGTTCGACCCTTGCTTCCAATACTATTCTATAATAGTCTTGTTCACTGGCAAGGAAAAAGATTAATTAAAACATCGATCAATGACCTATGTGTAAAATGAGTCAAAGTAACCTAGAAAAACAAATATTAATATAAATATCCAACCTTTTATTTAATACATTATTTATAAATGATAAATACTTACGGCAGCAACATTCATCCGATCGAGGACTCTACGATACTCCAACAGAGTATCGGGATAATTTCTTCTTCCACCGATAGAAGAAGTCCATCTCTTAGCATATGGCTCTCGAGGGATCCATGTCGCTGAACAACTTGGTCTGAATTGAGGAAAGTATTCATATATCCAAACCTACAATAAAATAAAATAGCCTCAAATAAAATAGTGTCGAATAAAAAAATTTAAATTTTATAGTATCAAAACAATTCATTTTTATACCTGTAGTAGAGACAAACACCAAGTCATTTGTCTATAACCAATCCTCGATGCTATACTGAGCTACCGATATAGAAAGGATAATGTCACTGCACCCCAAGCGTGATTGGGCATATCACGGATATCCATCACATACGGTAGAAAGTGAACATTTACCCAGTTCGACGACTTGTCCATGAACAACGTCGTCCCCATCAACCACAACAAATAACCAACCGTCCTCGGTTGAGCTGACATAGTCTCGCCACCTAAATATTCTTGCAATGTCAAAAATCTAATACCACTTCCCTCACCTCACTGTCCACCTTGTTAGTAGGCATGCGTATGAGAATGGCTAGAGATGACTTGATCTGGGCTAACTTGGTACTTGCCAAAATGGGTTTCCCGACCACTAGGATCTGTAAAATGTAATGCACATCGTGCAACGTCACGTCATCTCCCCGAACGGTAAATGGAAACTGTTGGTTTCCGGCTGCCATCTTTCCACAAAGGTTGATATCAATGGCATAATCAAGTGCTGTAACATGCATTCCCTCAAGTGTCCCACGTTATTCCTAGTGATCCACTGAATAGTCTCCATATCATTTATAGTCCAAGGCAATGTTGTTCGGCGGTCCACGGAGCTATGACAACTCAATACTGGCCTCTCATGTTGAACATAATGAAATAATATCTCATCAATATTAAAACAATACTACGTAGTCAATTTAATAAATTTTTGTCAATACTATCATGGTCAATATAATAAATTACCTCGCCATTCCATACTGCAGATGCAATATGACCACGAAATCCAGAAAGTAACTCAATGTTCTCGGGTCCACCTCCATGTGGCTCCATCAACATCCAACCATACGCATCCACATCATCGTCATCATCACCACCATTACCACGACCTCCTACTCTGCCTCTACCTTTACTATGTGTTCGGCCCGCTCTTTGTTGTCGACCAAAACCCAAATCCTCCTCCTCATCCTCCTCTTCATCAACTAACCGGTGTCTATCTCGTAGTGCACTAAATACATTAGCATTAATTGGACCCTTCCCACGCCCGCGTAACAAGCTCGAACTACCACTCGTACCACCCACACCACCCATGCCACTCATGCCACCCATGCCACACATACCACTCATGCCACCCATGCCAGCCATACCACCCATACCACCCATGCCACCCATACCACCCATGTCACCCATCATGCCACCCATCATGTTTAATGAGGCTTCTATCTCCTCATCCTCTCTCGTAATAGGTGAATGCCCTCTGCCCTTCAATGGAGCATTATAAGGAACCTCAAATGGAATATCAGTGGGGTCTGAACTCCTCCAATCATCTCCGTGAACGGGGGTCTGCGCATAAGCACCCCCATCCCCTCATCCCCTTCATTAGTGGAAGTATGCGCCTGATTAACAACTTTCCTGCGTTTTGAAGCAGTCACAACCGCTATTACGTACTCTACCCAGATCCTCTGCCTGTACTGGACGTTTCCCTCATCGACGTCCCGGTTCCATCTATTACAAAAAAATAATTACAAGTTAAGTTATGAAGTGATAAGTTATCTATAAAACATTTTTTATATATACACACCTCTATTACATAAGTTTTTTTTTTAAAAAAATACATTTAAAAAAAAACACAAATCATCCCCTACTTTTGGTTCTATTTCAAAAAATAATTACAAATTCTATCAATATATATACACATATATTACATAAGTTTTTTTTTTACATAAGTTATCTATAAGTTATTAATATAGTTTTTGTTTACTAACTTAAGTTTTATTTTTACATGGGTTATATATATATATATATATATATTACACAAATGACATAATTTTGGTCAAAAAATCATTTAAAAAAAATTCAAAACAACCCAACAAACTTGCGGTTCTAACAAAAACAACATACCTGCGGTTTTAAGAACAAACCACCGCAATAGACCAGCGAATGTTTTGTGAAACAACCACTACACACATGCGGTAGTTATATAAAACATCCGCTACAAAATCGCGAATTTTTTATATAACTATTGCGAGTGAATTGCAGATGTTTTACAAAACATCCGTTGTGCCCTAGCGGTTCTTTCGCGTGAACTTGAAAAAAAAAACGAGATTTGTCCGGAATTCAAACAAGAGAACAACAAAATTGAAACGGGAGAAACACACCAGCTCAAACAACAAATCAGAAGCTAAACTCAACAAATCCAGATAATTGAAACAACAATTTAACAACAAATCATTTTTTTGAACAAAAAAAATAGAGAGAGAGAGAGACCTTACCTTGGGAGTGAGAGTTCACCACTGATGATTTCAGTTTGAGAGTTCACCGCCGAAGCTCTCACTGCTCTCGTTCTCTTTGCACTGTGCTGCCAAATGAAGGGTTAGGTTTAGGGAATGAAGGGTTAGGTATAGGGAGTAATGGAGGGGTAAGTTGTTGAGGGAGTTATAATTGATGGGTGTTAGAGTGAGGTATTTTCATGTATTAAATGGTGTTGCGTTTAGGGATTTAGGTGTTTTGTTTGGTGAATCGGTGATGCGGTGGGACTGTGGGAGGGAGAACGAAGGTAAGGCTTGAAGTTGATGCAGTGAAGTGGGACTGTTAGTCTTGCTGTCGCCGTCGATGCACACACAGTCGTATAGAGCGGCATCGGAGATGGCCAATCCCATCTGAAGTAGAACGACCACCAACGATGACGGTGTGCATGGTGACTGTTGTTTCTCATTTGTATCTTGATTTACATCTGTTCATACCTTACATTAGTTTTATACATTAGTGGCTAATTGGGCTGCGTATCAATTAGCGTGGCAACTGTGTATAGAACTTTGCCATAGAATAGTTTTTATAGGCTTCACAGGTTCAGCGGAAGACTTCAACAAAGCTTCACCGGAAGACCTCATTCAGCATCCAACGGCAAACCTTGTCTGCATGTGTTCAAGAATGACGTGTCCAAACACCAAGTCATAGTGGGTTAATCAAATTCATCAATTATCAGTTTGAATTTGAATTAATCCATCTCTTGACTTCTCAGACACACCTGACCAGCTTTCTGAAAGCAAGAAGACTTTCGCCTTTTGAACAGTGACAGAGCATGTGAACAGACTGACTTTTACAGTCTGTACCAACTATTGCAAGTCTGCAACTCTCACTTTCTTACCTGTCAGTTTCTGCAATATCTCTGCACCAACTCCCTGGGTTAGCATCAGTGAAGACGAAATCTACAAGTCAGCTCCATGCATTTAATGCATTCAACCTAATAGAGCTGTTACACTTCCTCTTCTCCAACGGATCTCAAGAATGCCCCAGCTATAAATACTGCCATTAAAGACTGAAGAAAATAATGCTCTGAAATTCTCCAACAACATAAAGTCTATATACTCAGTGCATTCAAGAGATCGTAAAATGATCAAGAAGTCCTCAACAACAATGAAGAAGATTTGCATCAACACCTTATCATTTACTTCTTATTGTTGTTCGTTAACTATTCTTCGACACAATTGAATATTTTGTTTTCCAGATATTCAATTCCCTAACCCCCAAACACAAGTCAAATATTTTGTACACGATCCATTGAAACTATTTGTATAAATCTAGTGGAAAATATAGTGCACATTTAAATCCAAGGTTGACTGCCTTGGTGGTAGACGTAGCACTCTTTACAGTGCGAACCATCTCAAAATACTTGTGTCCTTTCATTACTGTTGATAACTGATTTAAACTGTTCACATCTATTTACTTATCACTTCAAACAACAGACTTGAGTATTCAGCCAAGTCTACCGTTAGTGCTTCACCGGCAGACTTGAACTGTCTTCCTTATAAAACTTCCGCTACTTCAATCTCTTTAATAGATTGTAAGTGCTTGTTTTAGGAACTTATACGAAAAGTTTTTAAGTGTCTAATAAGCTATTCAACCCCCCCTTCTAGCTTATTATTGTGCCCTTTGGAACTAACAGTGACACCGACAACAGAGCTCAAAAAGAAGAGGGGGGGGGAAAAAAATCATTCTGGGTGGAATCATAGTCAAAGGAGGGCGAAGGCGATAGAACCCAACGAAAAGAAAGTCTTCTCTGCCCGACAATCTCTTCGGCAAGTTTGTCTACACGTCGGCCACGCTCCATGGTGCCAATCTCTCTCTTTGGAGCATGACAATATATCACCACCTCGCATTGCAGGATCATCGCTTCAGCCTCTCGATCTACCACAATCACACCCCCATCAGTTTGTACTGACCAAGGTCTTCTAATCCCCCGACTGCCGACTATTTCTGCTACAGTACCTCTCCCTCTCCATTGGTTATTACAGTTATGGGCCTTACGGTGTCGTTGCTTCTTTCTTCACCTCCCTAATTTGTTGAATCGATGTCATTGATTCCGTTGTTTTTGTTGTTATCAATTGATTACTTGGTATGTATCTGATATGTTTCCACTTGATTTGTTGTGATTTTTCCCTTTTTGGAAATTTGGGGTTTCTTTTATCTTTGGTTTCGTTATTCTTGTCACCATTATTTTTTAATTCTTCTTCCCATCATCTACCATGCTTTAGTAGTTTCTCGATATTGAGCTAGAATAATTTTCTTTGTTTGATAAGTGATTGAAATTCATCCCATATCTCTGGTTAGAGAGAGAGAGAGGCTTGTAATTCTAATTCTGGGTTAACAAAGTTTATGAAATTAAATTGGGGGAAGAAGCTGAAGGTATGGAAAAAATAAAATGAAAATAATTTAATTGAGGGTATTTTCGGGTTTTCAGAAATATTTAGATCGTTTATTCAAAAAAAAAAAAAAAACAAACGGAGTGACTAACGTGACACTTTTTGTAAAATACAATTATTAAATTATGAAAAAAAATGATAGTAGAGTGAGCTAAGTGGACTTTTCGAAATAGTAGAGTGACCAAATTGAGAATTAAACATATATATATTATAACTTGAAATATTTGTATTTATATACTTCTAATATGAGTTTTTTGGGTTCTTGTTTTTATTTTTGAGGAGACAAATTATGTCATTTGTAATACACTATATATATAGTGTATTAATATGTCCGTACTGTACCATTTTTTTAAAGACAAATTATATCGTTTTGTCAAGAAAATCCTTTTCTTTCGCATTCGCTTTGCTAGCTACTTCAGTGCTTTGTTAGTTTCATATAGTTTCTTAAGTTTAGCCCATCCATTATTGATAAATCCTCATTTAGCCAAAGAGCCAACTTTTTCTTAACAAACAACTAACGCCTAACGGAAAACGGGCAAACCCTTAGCGCTTAAATATATTTGTATTAACTAGATTTGTGAAGCTATATTAATTTGTTACTTGGATAATTGTGTGACTTGTATAATGAAATAATTATATTCCAACTTTTTAGTTACACTTACACTTACACACAAATGTTTAAATTCTTTCTTCCTTTGTATTGAGAGGACCTCATTTTTCTTGTTTGTCCGAGAGGATAGCTCAGCCTTGCTTACATGGTAATTGCCTATAATAAACAAAGAAAATTTTGAAGTTAGTCTTTGTATTATGGAAACTTTGTTTGCTCCTTTACCATTAAACAAGTATGTGCTCACTCATATGCTTTTAACTCTTTTGTCATAAATAACCAAAAATTACTAAGTTGAATGATTATATATCAAGTGTAATCATGATTTTTATTCAACTTATATTAGTTGAATTAAAACCTTCAAAATTTGGGAAAGACACCAAGGTCCAATCCATTAACCTCAGTTAAGATTTCTTAAAATACAAACTACAAAGTAATAACTAGAGTACTAGACTGCTCCAAGTAATTTGATGCAAAAGATGACCCCTCGACCCTAGCTCAAGCTGACTGCAACACTATATATACTAGTTTTTTTAACTCGTGCGCTAACTAATCATTATAGATTCTAAAAAATTTCTTTTACGTAACATTTGTTATTTTATTAGTTGGTTTTTAATCTTCACCACATATCAATATCTTCAAACAAAACTAATTTGTTACTCTAAAACTACGACATATCTGTCAATGGTTAAATACTGTTTTTTTTTTAAAGAGACCTACTTGCAATTATTGACTTTGACACTTTGTTAATTGTCATTGCATATGATACCAACAATGTAAATTGTCTTATTTTGAACTTTAAAGACGATCTGAAACGGATAAAGTTAATGACAATTTTATGATAAAAATATTTTCTCCAACATTGCTTTCTTTCAAAATTTTGTTTCAACAATGTGATCCCTAAGATTATGATGATTAGTCTTGTTCCATTGTATAACCCTGCAACATGGTCACTATTTCTCAATATTATTTCTAGAACACTAATTTTAAGTGTTAATTCATGGCATGACAACCCCGAACACTTTATATTATTCAAAAACTCTGTATAATGAATGTCTTCGAACAAACTTGAATTTTTTTAACCCTACAAATAGAATCTGAACTCAAATAAGTTCTTCCTTTTGAATGATTACTTTTATTAAATTATATTTGTATTTTATGAATAAATAAATTTCAGAGAAGAAAATAAGCTAAAATCAAAATAACAAAATTATTTTTACTGTTAACTATTATTTTTGTTTTGTAAATTATTTTGATTTTAATAACTTCCATTATATTTTTTTGTTTTATTGACTTCGTAACTATTATTTTTGTTTTATTTTTAAAAATTAGTTTTAACGGAAAAAATTTGTTCCGTAATTTTTTATTATTATTTTGCTAACACCAGTTTAAATTGTTTTGTTTTATTAACTCTGAAACAATTATTTTTGTTCCATCAAATATTTTTAATTTACTAACATATTTTTGTTTTACATTATTTTTAAGAATTTTTTTAAACTTTTATTCCGTAAATTATTTTTATAATTTTACTAACCTTGGTTTAAATTATTTTTGTTTTATTGACTCCATAACTATTATTTTTGTTCCATCAAATATTTTTATTTAACTAATGTATTTTTGTTTTACATAGCTATTTTTAATAATTTGTTTTAAAATTTTGTTCCGTAAATTATTTTTATTATTTTAGTAACCTCAATTTAAAATTTTTTTGTTTTTATTGACTTTGTAACTATTATTTTTGTTCCATAAAATATTTTTATTTTACTAAAGTATTTTTGTTTTACATATATATTTTTAATAATTTGTTTTAAACTTTTGTTCGTAAATTATTTTATTTTACTAACCTCCGCATTAAATTATTTTTGTTTTGCTGATTATGTAATTTTTATTTTTATAATGGGTTGTTCCATAAATTATTTTTATTTTACTAATCTCTTTATATTTTTATTTTCTTGACTCTGAAATTATTATTTTTGTTTTAGTTACTATTTTTTTATGTTAAAGAGATAAAAATGTTTAAACATAATTAAAAAGAGGAGATGGTGGATAATGAGAGAGAAAATAAGAAGGAGATGGGAGAGAGAAAGAGAAATACAACAAGAGAAGATAGAAGAGGGAGAAATAGTGAAATTGTAACTCAAAAGTCAATAATTCAAAAATGTGATTTTGAAGGGAGAAATCTATCCTTGCCATTATATATATATATATATATATATCAAACCATGAACGAAGAAAGGCATGAGAGAAAATAGTGATTGCGAGGCCCCAATTCTTGACTGGAGGGGCCACCAAAGGCCTCTGTCCTTCCATCCATTGATAGATCTTTTGGTTTTTTCATGTTGTCAAAGAGTTGAACAATTAAAATAGATGGCGAGTGCCCGATCAAATGGATCGGGTCATGTAGGAACAAGGTTCAAGTCTATCGGTCTGTTAGGATGCCTCAGCTGCATACATCACTGCACTTCCACTTGACACCTATTGTAATGATAAACGGCTCGTCTCGCCGTGACCTGGCTTCTTGAATTCTCAAAACATCCCCTCAGAGAACTCTTACAGAGGCTGGGAAGAATAGGAGAGCACTCATCTTGGGGTGGGCTTACTACTTAGATCTTTCCATAACAGCGTTACAATTGATAAGCGGTACAAGCTATCGGTACTAGAGAAAAGTCATCTCAATGCTCTAATTGCCGGATATGGAAACATGACGTTGAACCCGCACGGCTTTAATGGGCGAACAACCCAACCCTGGAACCATACATGTGTGGCGAAGAGTCGAGGTGCCAAACCTTCCTCGATGTGATCTCTTGGGAAGATCAAGTTATCCCTAGAGTAACTTTTATTTCTTCCACTCGGATCACTAATAAAGTCTTGCGGTCAAGCTCCCTTCGCTTTGAGGACCAAAAGGAAACCTTTGACGCCTCCATTACCTTGGGAGGCCTACGCCCATAAAACATGAGAAGGTCGACACAAGGTTAGAAATCTGCTATTCAGTGGTATCTCATGATGGCTCGGGAGGAGGCTTTCTCCGCCCTTATGCAGAAAGTCCCAAAACCAATCGGTGAAGCTTCATAGGTCTTTCTCAGTAGTCATCTTAGACATGTCTATTTCAGAGCCTCTCTCCGAGACACGAAGATCTAGATATATATATATATATATATATATATATATATATATATATATATATATATATATATATATATATATATATATATATATATATTACAATAGAGCTCATTCTAACACATGTGCAATTGACTAAAGCTATTTAAAGGTTGAGATTAAATTATCTTAAAAAATATAATGTTAGTGATTCACTCTCACATTCACATGTGTGAGAGTAGTTATCTACTTTTAACTCTCTATTTTCTCTTATACAAAGTCACCCTTAATAATTAATATTATGAACAAATAAGATTTTAATCTTCTAAACCATTACCCATCAAAATTACAAAACATCAACCTACTAACAACAAATTAGTATCTAATATACAATGAAGCAAATTCTAAAATACTCACAAACAATGTGCAATTGAAACTAAAGCTAGTTGAGATTCCAAATTATCTTAAAAAGATTTAACGGTTGTGATTCACCCTCATATTCATATGTGTGAGAGTAGTTATCCACTTCTAACTCTATATTTGTTCTCTCCTTATTACAAAGTTATCATCTGCAATTAATATTATGGGCAGTCATCTCTTTTTCTTTTCCATATGTTTTCTCTCCACATTACAAAGTCACACCTTACGATTATTAATCTTTTGAATAGTCATCCCTTTATAAAACATTAATCTTAGTTGATTGACTGATGCTGTCTGGCGGAAGGGATTGATTTCAGTTATAAGATCCAACGTTCATGAGTTAGTTACATATAACTCCTTACAAATAACCTCTTCCAACTATGAGTCGAGTTCGAATAACGCCCCTCAACTGTAATATTTAAAAAAAAAAATCAGATATAGGCACAAACACGAAAATCTAGATACATTCTAATTAGGTACTATCGTTTTAATTGAAATACCGTACCATAGGTATGAATATGAATATCTAGTCTTTTTTATAATTTATCATTCATTTGAACATCAGTCAACGTACATGCGACCCATCAAACAAAACCGATTTGGCTAAACTCCAGTTTTCTACATTGAACTTGTACTTAAATTTTCTTTATAGATCAGTTTGGGGCTGAAAAGTTAGTTACTTTTATTTCAACAACACTTTAGGAGATCATATTCGCCAAAGTGACTTAAATCAATAAATGATACTGACCTACTATCTCTTTTTTGAAGTTTTAGTTAAAGCAGTAGTTTCATATTACTTATCTCTTTCGGATAAAGTGTTCATTATTTTATTTTAAAATGTTTCACGTAAATAATTTATATTTAAAAATTAAAATATAAAAATATTATTTATTTAAAAATTTTGATTTTCAAACGAAAACTTTTTTATATAAATAAAGGGAGCAGTAATAGTATATAAATTTATAATAGGTAGAGTACTTTCACGTTTTGTCACAGCAATTGGTGTGATCGCCTTTTAAGAAAAGTAGTGAGAAATTAAAAAGTAGCTTTACAAGTATGTAATTATAGAGTATAAGTATCACAAACGAAAACGCAAACGCAAAGTGCTCTAGTGAGTCGATAGAGAGTGTTTTCCCTTTTCCCATTCTTTCAAGATTAGTGCAAAAATATTCAGCAGAGTATATGATATGTTATTGATTTTACTTTTTATCCTATAGTGAAGCATAAACATGCAAACTAATTAGATGCTAATTCCTAGCCAAAATTTTTAAAATTATATCTTAATCTACGTATACCTTCTTCAAATTGCATTAAACTTATAACTATTTATTACAAATAAAACTATATTTATTACTCCTACAGTTCTTGCCAAAAAATCTATGTTTAAAAATCAAACTTTTTTTTTTTAAAAAAAATAATACTTTTAGTAGTTCATTAGTAATAAAAAAAATTATGCTGGGTAATATAGTATTTTAACAACAAAAAGTGTTATATTAAGTATTTTATAGGTGTTGTATTAAGTATACCCCTTTTATAAACAATATACAATTACTAATTTGATGACTTTTTAAATAGAACACAAGAGTGCAACTACATATAGAATTATGTACAAGTGAAACAAGACATCAAGTGAAGTTCATATTGGTTGAAAAATGGAGTCAAGCTCTTTTAGTAGGCCACATAAGAGATCATACTTTAATTTGTCTCAAAAAAAAAAAAAAATGCTTGACGTCTCCTATTGTGGGAGGACCCTCAATTTCATCGGGCTATGTTTAGATGTTCATCGAAGAACAATTTTGAATTTTGTGGAGCTTCAACTCATTCTCGTAATTCCAATTTTGAAGCTTACAATTGAGTGACCAAACATAAACGTTCTTTTCTTAGAGAAATACTATGTTTTTTTCCTAAGGGAAATCATTGTCAGAGACAAATATTAGTACAACTGTTTGGTGCGTCTTCAAATCTTCATTAATGTTACGTATAAATTTCATTTGAACGACAAATCTAAGGAACTGTGTCAAGCTAGGACCCAGAATTTGTTCAATCATTGCACCAAAAATCCGTAAAGTCCTCATGTGTCAACCTTCCATATAAACATGTATTGAAAATCTCAATCTCTTGCTTATATTAGTTCCAAATCCTATCAATAAGGATTGGACGAGACTGGGACACTTCTAGAGGGTAGGTGATGTGGCCTGGAGCTCACATCACAATTTTGAACCAAAAAAAAAAAAAAAGATTAAACATTATTATTAAGGGTGAGACTAACCTCACAACAACGTATACTCTCTACACTCCAGTTCTATCTAGCCCCACTCATTTAACTAATTTTTAACCTTACTCATCATATTCGACACCCCAATTCTATCTACACCCACTAATTTAATTCACCAATCATCCTCCATCCACCCAATTTAACACCCAAACGCCCTTACCAAGCCAAAAAAAAAAAATACGTTAGTGAAGGAATAAGAGCCAATACACAGAAGGAGGAAGACGGCCAACACATGCACAAGAGGAAAAGGAGGAGGATCGCACAAGGCTTACACCTATTTCTCATCAAATACTTACCCCCAAACCCATCACTAATACTCTCAACAACATTGTCTTCAAGGTCTTCAAACTTATCAAATCTTTTCTCACTCACTATTTTGAATGCATAATTTTGGAGGTATCTCTTTGCTATTGTGTTAGGATAGTGTTCACTCATGTGTAATTAGTCAAAATTTGGTTTCTAATTGAGAATTTGCATGAAAATTATTTAAAAAGGTTGAAATTATGAAACACGCCGCACGACCATGGTTTGGCGCACATAACAAGTGTTGTGCAACTAATGGCTGTAGCACACATCACTTGTTGTGCAACTAATGGCTGCATCACACTTCCATGCTTGTGCAGCTCATGGTTGTTGCACGTACACATCAACTCATGACTGCCGCACACCATTCTTTATGTGCATGAAACATGGGCCGCACACCCCCAAGCTGCACACAGCCTTGACTATTTTACCCTTAATTTAATTTACACTATAACATCTAATATTGTTTATTTGATGTATTGATTATAGAAAATACGATCAATAGATTCAAGTCAACATATTTTAGGGGTGGAGTTGCTTGCTTGGCTTTTGAAGCATTTCCAAATTCTCCAAAGCTTACTACGCTTCTTCAAGATTCCTAGAAATTATGGGCATGCCATATATGCAATTCCTTAGTTAAGTAGGTTAATTTTTTTTAAAATCTATAAAGGTATTGTTTTATCAACATTAATTGCCCAAATATATAGATTTTGATCCCTAGCAATATCCAAACTCATTGAGTGGGGTCTCCTTTGAGATCGTTTTACGGATTTTAATCCGTAAAACGGATCCCTATTCTTTCATAACTCAATCCATAAATATATGATGAGTAGGAGTAAGGAGACCCGTGTTACATAAAATGTCTTTAATTATGTCTTTCCTAAGTTTTTACCAAAGTAATTTTAGTATTTAATTTATTCAAGGTCATAACCATTTGGTCGGATCACCTTATTATTATTTTTTTAATAAAGGTGGTAGCTTTTTACAAGTATGTAATAATGGAGTGTAAGTAGCACAAAAGGAAAGTGCTTTAGTACATCTATAAGCCAATCTAAGTTGACAATGGACTATGAAAAGTGTTTTCCTTTTCCTTCTCTTTGAAGCTTAGTGCAAAAAGATCCAACACATCTTACTAATGATAGAATCACTAAATATAAATACTAAAATTTGAGCAAAGTTGCTTTTCTCATCCCCTTTACCATCTTAAAATTGTGCCCATCAAGTTTTGGTTGACCTTGAGGCAAAGGGCAGGAGCTAACTTAGGGAAGGATTTTCCATCCAAAAAAATTAAAGTTTTTTCTTTTCGAAGTTCACTATCCAAGATGACTAAGAACGTTAACCTCATAACCTTATTGAATTAGACGTTAACTTCATAACCCTAATGAATTATTTAAGGGTGGGGTTATTGAGACCCCTCAAACCTATAAGTATACCAAAAAAAATCATAACTTTGTATTTTACCCGCCCTCAATACAAACACAGACCCCCTCTTCCCTCCCCTCTCTTCCGCTGCATCATCCCTCCCTCTTCATCAACAACCTCCTCCAATGCCTCCCTCCCACAACTCTTCTCTTTCTTTCTTTTTTGTTTTCTTTTTACCATCCATCATCACAAGTACTCCCTCTCTTTCTCCCCTATCACACGCACACAAAATTAAACACCAACCCAATACCGATCCCTTTTTTTCCATTCAAAGGGTGATCGACCATAGTAGACCGAACAACCTTGTGCTGTTCGCCCCAAGGTTGTTCGATGTTGGGTCACAATTTGTTCGATCGACCATGGCCAAACAACACGAGGTTGTTTGGTCGAACATAGTCGAACAACCCTTGAGTTGAATAAAATGCCCATTTATGTTGACAAAATGCCCATTATCGACTTATGTGACAATCTTTAGGTAATTTTTTATAACGATAAATGCACTTATGCATCGTTAGTCCTTGAATTTTGGCCAAACACATCATCGTCCCCTAAATTCAAAAGTATTGACCAAACATCGTTCTTTTTGTTCACCTTAAGTCCTTAGTCTTAACGTCGTTAGCTTATTGTCGTTAAGTGAGCATGTGTCATTCACATGCACAAATATTGAGGGCAAAACAATTTTTTTCATTTCAAATAAAGGGTCAGTTTGTTATCATCATCAAAACAGGGGGCTATGGACAACATCATAAAAATAAGGGGGCCATGTAAAAATCCGACTCCCACTTCATCACATTCCTCTTCATCTTCTGCGACCTCTCCTCGTTACCACTCTCCTCCGCAAGCAAATCCTTCCCCGTCACCCTCCTTAATGAATACTCTCTCTTCTTCACCAAGTGCACACCGGAATCACAAGTCATCATGGACGTCCACACCGAATTATACAACCTAGACACCGGCGGCATCAAGGATTACCTTCCCGTCGACATGACTCGGTTTCCAAAGATTTATTTCACCACGTTTCTTGCTTACATTGTATTTCTAGGTTTCTAAGGTTTTATGTGCCTGCAAAGTTATCGAATGAGATTGGAGTTGGTGGCCGGAGACGTGGCTTCGCGGAGGAGGAACGTGAAGACGGAGATGATGTTAGGGAGAGGGGAACAGAGAACATGGGGGCACATGAGATGGTGCGGCAGAGATCGAGAGGGGTGAGGCCGACGGTGGAGATCAGGAGGAAGTCTGGGTAAAGATGAACTGGGTATTAAAATTTTCAATTGGCCCCCTTATTTTGATAATGTTATCCATAACCCCATGTTTTGATGATGATAACAATTTGACCCCTTATTTGAAATGAAAAAGTGTGTTTTGCCCTCAATTTTTGTGCATGTAAGTGACACATGCTCACTTAACGAAAACACACTAACGGCGTTAGGGCTAGGGACTAGCAGAGAACCAAAAAGGCGATGCTTGGTCAATGGTGATCACTTTTAAAGTTAGGGGATTGATGATGAGTTTGACCAAAATTCAGGGACTAATAGTACATGTAGCCCTTTTTTATACTATAACGCCATGCTGATGTTTCAACCAACTATTTTGCCCTTTTTGTTTAAACTCTCTTTGTACTTAAAAATGGTATTACAAATAATCACTTATATTTATTTTGAATATTATGGTAAAAATAATACATTAAGGTGGTCATATGAGTCGTAGGTGAGAAAATTCCATCAATTCAAATAGCAGTGCCTAAACAACAATCTAAACAACAGAAGATGCAATTTAAGAAAATATTATAGTTGAACGGGCATTTGCTTCAATTGATACTTGAATGGGGCAATTCAAACTCGACTCATAGCTATAAGAAGTATTTCTAGTTTACCCTTATTTAAAGTACATTGACCATGTTCGAATGTTTGATATACACTCAAAGCAATAGAATAACCAAATGTGCATTGAGCATTTCTACCTTTTCATTGTTATTAACTTATTATGATATAAGTAGGAGGACATCTCACTTCGTTGACATAGACACTCATCTTTTCCTAAATATTTTTACCCAACAAAGAAGAAGAAGAAGAAGTAATTGGATCTCTCTATTAATCGTGTTTCGAGAGGTAACTGGAATTGAGCAAACAACTTGAGAAAAGTCGGATCCAACCTAAAATACCCAAATCCTAAGACCAAGGGCAATGTTGGAAATTGGCAATGTCAATGGATTGTATTTTGATCACAATTCGATGTTAATTTTAAGATATGGATTGAGTTTTTCAATCCGATTACTCGATAGTGATATGAGTTTGATATTCCGTTCGCGTCTATATGTAACAAACCATATGTGGATAAAGGTGATCTGATCCGTTCACAATCCGATTTGATCTACTATAAAAAAAAAGTATTTTCTCAGTTTTCAAGCTATCGTTCCCCTTTCCTTTTTCGTCCGTTCTAAAATAATTATCCTATTTCAAACTCTCTTATAGGGAAACACTTTTGCCACTTTACCCTTACTTTTTCTACCTACTTTAATTATGGCCACATGCTCAAAGATATTAAAAGAAAACACACATTTCACAAATATTTATAATACGATCAATTACTTTTTCTTAAACGGTGTGTTAGGTCAAAAAAGAAGATAATTTGAAAATGAATGGAGTAATACTATATATACAAAATCTACTCATGTTGATATTTTAGTCATTAATTATTACGATTTCTACTAATTATAAAATCTTTTGCATACAATAGCATCCTTTTAACATTATCATTCATGTTTGTGATAACTAGGAACAAGATTTTACATGTTTGCTCCACCTTCGATCAAGTAAAAGATATCATGATATTATTATTATGAGTAATGCTAGGGAGACTTGATAAGTACTCAAACTTTTACACTCAATGACATGACAATTAATGTGGCATTTGCGGATCCCTTTTTTTCACTTACTAACTAACTATACTTGTAGCTAAGATTAGTTTATTCTAACCTAACCGATAAATCAGTACACTAATTATTCAAAGAGAATTAGGAAAATTTTGGGCCTCTGCGTATTCATTCCGGAAAGCAATTCATCATCAAAAACACCTGATCGAGTTCCAATGATGATGCCGACGACTGTTCAACCAGCTCCTGCTATGATGCCTAATTCCTTCGCCTAGGATGCCATTATTGTCTGGTTCTGAGAATCCAAGGTGAGTTCGCTTCGACAAACGCTATTATCGATGCACTTTATAACCTCCTCACTCAGCTGGAGGCCGCTGGTTATAGAGCTGGAGAAAGATCGTATTACGAGGCGGTGTTCGTGGCAATCCACTGGCATCGACTGAATTGGATTATGATTATTCAGCTGTAGAAGTATTATATTCTATTGTTGATGCTACTCTAAAGCTCTGACAAGTCACAGAAGAGAAAGAGGTGAAACATGGAGAATGCGATGATGCGAAGAAGATTGAGGAAACACATATTTTAGTTCTATCGAAAGAGAAAGAGAAGAGGCATAAGTGGATCCCACTTTTTTAGGCTTGGAAAAGGAAGAAACGTCATGAAATGAATTCAGGCTTGGAAAAAAGAAAGGAGGAAACGAAGAACAAAATGAAAGTGGATAGTGGTGGCATGGGGTTTCTCGGTAATGTATTGATCTATTGGTTAGATTAGAATAAACTAATAAAGTAATGTTAGGGTTAGTTAGTAAGTAAAAAAGTTGAATCCACTAACTCCATATCAGTTGTCATGTCATTGAGTGTAAAAGTTTGAGTACTTATTAAATGTCACTAACATTACTTTATTATTATTCAATACTTGGATGTGAGACGAATAAAATCGAAATCAAAATCCAAATCAGATCCAAAAATTAAAAAAGAAGAATATATGGACCGAGTTTCGAAATATCTGAGAGATAATCTAATCGATTTTGAATGAGATAATTTTTTAACAAATCGTAATTAGATTTGGTATATTGTAATCTGTTGAGAATGGGATAACAACTTTTGGGCTTGCGCGATCGCTCAGTAAAGAACTCTTCGAAGCTTGCTACTGTTTTCTGCGCGGTCGCCTAGGGTTTGGACTGAGCGATCGCTCAGCCCCATTTTTAGGTCTGTTGCTGCTTGTCCATTTTTTATCCTTTTAAGGGTTTTAGGGTTTCTATTGTACACATATAAATAGTTGTATACCTAGAACGTTTGAAGGGGAGTCTCTAATAAAATTTCGACAGTCCGTTGGCCACAATCCTCTCTCTCCTTTGTGATTGATCCTATTATACTCGGTTAAATTGTTTGTTAGTCTTCCATTGTGCACAAAAACTGGTATCAAAGCATAGGTCAACATGTCTGCTTTAGGATTAGGTTTCTCTTCTTCCAAACAAGAAGTTCAGAAGTTCGATGGAAACGGGGAATTTCGCTTTGTGGTAGAGAAGGGTTAATGATGCCTTGGTGCAGGCTGGTTTAGGAAGGTTCTTCGAAACAAAACTAGACTTGAAGATATAAAGGAGGATGATTGGAAGGAACTCCAATGGAGGGCCATCTCAACAATTCATTCGTGCCTTATGGACGAATTGGTGTATCCTGTAATTGATGAAGAGTTGGCTACATAGGTATGAGATATTTTAGAGGTAAAATATATGTCAAAATCTTTGTCAAATAAGCTACATCTCAAGCAAAGGTTATATGGGCTTAAGATGGTAGAAGGGGTTGATCTCAACGCTCACATAAATACGTTTACGCAAATCATCAATGATTGGCTACGTGTGGAGGTGACGTTTGAGGAAGAAGACAAGGCGTTGATGCTGCTAAACTCGTTGCCGTCTTCCACAACGTATGAAAATCTTGTAACTACGTTGACGTGGGGGAAAGATACTCTTGATTTGGGACCTGTTACAGAGGCTCTCGTAGCTTTTCATCAACGAAAGAAAAGATCTGTTGATGAACCGCTAGGAGAAGGGCTGTATGTGAAAGAGAACAAGGATCGTGGGAGGTCACAATCCAGAGACAACTCAAAGAATCATCAGAATTTCCGGTCGTAGTCAAGGAAGAAATACAAGAGAAATTGCTACAAGTGTGGAAAGAAGGGGCACAAGAAGTAGGATTGCCCGGAGAAGGGCAATAATGGTGCTGGTTCGTCGAAGTCAGCTAATGTGTTTATGGATGGTTCAGATGAAGATGATGATATGCTCTCAATTTCATCAACAGTACACCGTCCTGCTGATTTTTGGATTCTGGATTCAACATGTTCGTTTAATGTAACATCCAATCGTGATTGGTTTGACACCTACATGTCAGTTAATTTTGGAGTAGTTACTATGGGCAATTGTGCATCTTGTAAAACTGCTGGCATATGTACTATTAGAATTAAAATGTTTGATGGTGTGGTACGAACGTTGTGTGATGTCAGACATGTATCGGAAGTTTCTAAAAATCTGATCTCATTGGGTACTTTAGACTATAATGGATGTAGTTATAGATATAAAGATGGTATAATGAGAGTTTGTAAGAGTGCATTAATGGTGATGAAGGGTGAGAGGGGATCCAAAAATATCTATAGATTACTCGGTAGCACTGTTGTAAGTGGAGCTAGTTCTGTAGAGTCGGAACCTGAAGTAGATGAGGCTACTACTCTTTGGCACATGGGATTAGGTCACATGGGGGAAAGAGGTATGAATGAGCTTCATAAGAGGAATCTGTTGAAGGGTGTTAAATCTTGCAAACTTGACTTTTGTAAGTACTTTGTTCTTGGAAAACAAAACAAAGTGCAATTCAAGACAGCTAAACACACAACAGAGGAATCCTTGACTACATTCATGCTGATGTTTGGGGGCCAGTGAGAACAACATCAAGGTATGGATATTTGTACTTCGTGACATTTATTGATGACTTTTCGAAGAAGGTTTGGGTTTACTTCATGAAGCACAAGAATGAGACTTTTGAGAAGTACAAATTGTGGAAGGCTGAAGTGGAAAATCAAACGTGCAAAAGGTTAAATGTTTGAGAATTGACAATGATACAGAGTACACGTATAAGGGGTTCAAGAAGTTTTGCGCGGAGCATGGAATCAAAAGGCACTATACAGTACGCAGAACACCACATCAAAATGGTGTGGCAGAAAGGTTAAACCAATCTATTGCGGAAAGGGCTCGATGTCTACAATTGAATGCATGGTTAGCAAAGTGTTTGGGCAGATGCAGTGAGTATGGCTTGTTTCTTAATAAACAGATCACCAAAGGTGTCACTAGCTGGGCGATCGCTCAGTAAAGAACTCTTCGAGGCTTGCTACTGTTTTATGCGCGGTCGCCCAAGCTTTGGACTGAGCGACTGCTCAATCCCGTTTTTAGGTCTGTTAATGCTTGTCCGTTTTTTATCCTTTTAAGGGTTTTAGGGTTTCTATTGTACACATATAAATAATTGTATACCTAGAACGTTTGAAGGGAAGTCTCTAATAAAATTTCAATAGTCCGTTGGCCCCAATCTCTCTTTCTCTCCTTTGTAATTGATCATATTATACTATGTTAAATTGTTTGCTAGTCTTCTGCTGTGAACAAGAGAATCTATTCATGTCAGTCCTACCTAGGATGCGCCTGTTTAGTGGCAACATGGGTTATCCTTAGTCCAAGCTGGGAACCCATGCCCAAGAGTCAGTTATGTAGGTATTTGGAGCATCCACAAAGGTGGATCTCTAAACAACTATTCAAACACCTCGTTTTCTATTTCAATTACATTTTTTTAATACTATAAAAAAAATTCACTCAAATAAACACTCTCTATATATTCCTTGAAAAACTTAAAATATCTCAAATATCAACTAATGAACATAGCTACCAATATATTTAATCTTTTTTATTTCTATTTTTCCAACACAATTTGGATGAAATATTTTATAATTTAAATTTATAAAAAATAAATAAAATATGTATTTTTCTATATCTATAGTTGATAAATAATTTTTTATGATGTAGTAACAATATATATATATATATATATCAATTACTTGCAACGACAAAAACATTTAAGAAAAAATGTGGTATAATTAATTTTTAATAAAATAAATTTCAAAATGGTGAAACATTTATTGGAAAATGTTAGAAACATGCATTATATTTGGAGAGAGTGAGAGACAGTGACTAATAAAGGTAAATCACTCTCCTAATTAGAAGGATGATTTAGTTGGTTTTAGAGAAAGAGAGTAAAAAAATGTGTCCATCGTGGGATCAGGAGGGGTGAAAATCTCTAAAGAGGGGTAGAGAGTTGGTAATGGACATCCACTGTGGATGATGTAAAAGATTAAAACCATAATCAGTGGCAGTAAAGCATCCAAGTAGCCATGGAGCAAAGCAGTTTGGCAACAGAGCAGCCAAGCTAAAAGGCAAGAAGATGAGCAGCCGAGCAAGCAAGAAAGAAAGCTAGGCGGTCCATTGTCCATTCCACGAAGGCCAATACGAGCATGGCTTTCCAGGCAACAAAGAATCTCAAACTCAATCCTTAAGACTTCAGCCTATATTCAAGGGATTGTCAAACCATTAATTGTCATGTTTAATTGAGAATGTTATTAATTACAAACAGTCACATTAGATAAAGTTCATGATTGTTTTGGTGATGCTCTAGAACTTGAGCATATAGCATATACTCATGGGATTGACCAGGCATACACATTTTTATATTCGCTGGCTAATACTTTGTCGATTTCTTCTAATGTTGAACTTATTTTTACGTCAGAACTCTTTTGTCAATGGATCACCATAGGTGTAAACGCAATTGCAATTAGAAAAAATAAAATAATAATAATAAATTAAAATAGCAGATAAAAAACACAAAAAAAAAAGCAAATTTTTTTTTTTAGAGAATTGATAAAGCCAATAGAGTAGAAGAAGAATGAAAGAAGCAACGTTGCATGGTAGTTAAACAACATTGGACCATAAATAGAATTGACAATAAAATAATGGTTGGAGTTCAATAAAGCCATGCAATTCTTTAATTAATGACACAAGTAGGCAACTTGGATAGTTAAATTAAGATATCTGGGTAAGGTCCTGTGCTTTTCATTAATATAGTTGGACCTCACCTCAACCTGAACCTGCCTCAGCCCACCATTTCAAAGTTCAAACCCCACATGTCTTTTTCCCATTTTATTTTTTTAATTTTAAATTTTCCTCTTCCACTGATGGTGAGTGTTTCTTGATAAGAGCTAGCCAAGAATCCAAGTCAAAATAGAACTTTTGTGGAACTTGGGTTTGAAAAGCTATCGAACAGTAACTGACCATGTCTAAGCATAGTTTAAATTGTAAAAACAGGGGCTATTTGCATTTTTAACCTAAGGTTTTTCCAGAGTTGCAGTTTAGCATCTGTGGTTCTAGTTTTGTAATTTGGGGTCCATGGTTTTACTTTTATTGCAATTGTGAATCAAAAGATGATTTTTGTTAATTTTTTGATGAAACTTTAACGACACTTAACCAGATGTTATGTCATGATTTTAGGGCTAGCTTTGTTATTTAACAAGCCATTTTTTTTTTTTAAACACTTTTGATGCATCGCAATACATCATTTAATAATGTGATGCATCATTTAAAAAAAAAAGTTAGAGGGGACATATATTGTACTTCAATCCTTAATTTTTATTATTTTAATGCTTTAAAATGCTACAAATTATATATATATATATATATATATATATATATGATGTTTTTGGTGAGACTTTGAACACCCGACTAATCGGTTGAAAGTAGTTAAGTACCAGGGTGTCTCTGGTAGGGCTTGACACTCTACCTCTCCGTTAAGGTAAGTGAGTAGCTAAATGAGGCCTTTGGATAAGGCTTGAACAACACTGATGTCTCTGAAAAGTCTTGAACACCCGACCTCCCTACTGAGAGTTGTAAAGTTCAGGGTGTCTCTAGTGAGACTTGAACACTTAATCTCTCAGTTAGAAAAAGTGAATAGTACCAGTTGAATTAGAGCTCGTTGGTATTTAACAAGACATATACGTGACAAGTAAGATCAAAAAACTATTCTTAAAATACCATGTGCGTCGTATGTTATACCATTCATTAAAGTTTCTTCCAAAAGCTACCAGAAATTCCGTTTCCCCCCAATTGCCAGGGGTGAGCAATTGTTTTAAGAAATCGGACCGGACCAATGAAAATTGGATCATACCAATTATTTGGTTTGGTCTTGGTTCAGAATTTCTGTACAACCGAATAATTGATCTGGTCCCGATTTCGATAATTTTAATTAACGAATGTATTATTATCGAATGTTTTTCAATATTTTTATGAAGTTCAAGATTTTACTATTTCTTCGTATTAAACAGTTAAAAATCATAGTATCGGTCTGATCCTAGTTCTCGTACATCTTTGATTAGTTTTAGATCGGACCAAAGTGTTGGTTCAAGTTCTAAATTTTTTGAGAACCGGACTATTGGTCTGGTTCTAATTTTCTCTTTTTTCCCAAAAAATTGGATCAAACCGGACAAAGCTCACCCCTACCAATTGCGACAAAAAAAATGACAGACCCCAAATTACAATATTTTGAAACACGGACACCAATTTGTAACTTAAACTAAACCATGGGGCGATAAAATGCAAGTAATATATCTTTGAAAATATTGTAGCTTGATATTTAGCTCTTCTTTCTTATTTCAATCTCCAAATGTTTTAAATTCATATTTTACAATTAGGGTAAGTCTCCGGATCGTCTATTCGTAAGATGGGCTTCACTCTCTCACGGTTTAGCTCACCAACACATAGTGGGTTGGGTAAGGATGATTTGTCTTACAAAAAATATTTGTAAGATTGTTTTACCCAAGTTTTTTGCCATACATTTAACTTTAAATCATATTTCTTAAATAAATTCCTATATAGTAAACCTTCCATCGCATAGGTTCTCTAGAATATTTTTAAAGATGTTAATTTCTTAAGTTATTTTAGTAACACATACATAAATACTCTTTGAGTCTAAATTATAAAATTGCAAATAAACATTGAAACATAATACAGTAGTTGTCAAAAATAAATTGAATGAACCTCATTAAAAGAAGACTCATTTTGAGACAATTTTTTTAAAACAAAATTGAACACTCTTTTGTAACCAAGCATTGATTATTTCGAAACATTTTTTTTTTGAAATATTGTGATAACTTTAATCACATTTTAAACTTTTCTTACTTGCTACTATTTTATCGATTTTGTATTGTATATACTTTTATGGAAAACAAATTAGTCAAATTAAATCCAGAGATAAACAGTGCCTCTTCAGCTGCATAGCTTCTTAAATAATTTATCCATATTTAAATTATTGTTATGTTTTTCTTCTTTTTTTCGTTCAAAAGATTATCTTGTTTGTATATTTTTTTAAAAAAACTATCGCTTACTTTTAGTTTTTAGTTCTACTTAAATTATAGGTCACTTATATATAAAACTAGTAAAAATAATAATTAAAATAATTAAATTTATTTATGTATATTTAGAGTTAAATATGACAGTGATTTAAAAACTTTATGGTTAGAGTCTTAGAGACGTAGACCTGTGGGTGTGAGGGTAGATATAAGGTCAAAATCGGAGGTAGATTTGTGTGTGCGTGTGTGTGCGGGTAGATAAAAAGTCAAAATCATTCGTGAGGTTCTATCATTTGGAATTGTCGGGTGGGCTGTGAAAGTGACATTTTGAGTGTTTGGACAATCTCCACTTATAAAAAATGTCCACCATCAAATGTTCCCCACGTTTTCCTATTTTTGATCTTTGTTCCCACCCCATAATTAACCCACGCCCGGCCCCGGACTGATACTCATACTCCGTGCCAATGTGCCATTAGTCAAATTTGATCCGATTGATGAACATATTTGACATTTAACTATAAATTATTTGATCGATTACTGGTTGACCTGATAAATTAGTTATCGATCAAGTGGTTTACATTGGTTTATCAATAAATCAGTGTAAACCACTTGATCGACAATTGGTTTATCTGTCGACCACTTGATAAACCAGTGATTTCGAATATTGAAGGATGCATTTTTACTGATTTACCAATAAACCAGTCGTGGTTTATCAGTGATTTATCAATAAATCAGGTCATAAAAAAATATTATTTTTAAGTGAGGCTATAAATGATCAAGTCATCTTTGACTTGACCATTTTTATAAATCTCACCTCGTACTCCCCACCCCCACCCCCACTCCCATTATTTTTCTAGCTTAGAAACCCAACCCTGATGTCGGTCGACATGGATCAATCTAATTTAGGGCTCGTTTGGTGCAGCGTTTTGAAAACGCAACTTTTTCAAAACGCAGCGTTTTCAAAACGCAGTTTTATTTTTATAAACGCGTTTGGAAAATTATTTCAAAACGCTATTTTTCATAAACAGACTAGTTGAAAACGTAGCATATTTTTAAAACGCTACAAATTGGAGCGTTTTAAAACGCTCCACGTTTTTAAAACGATGCGTTTTAAAATGCTGCATTGAAACACTTTTAAAGAGAAAACGCTGCGTTTTTTACCAGCGTTTTGACAAAAACGCTCTACCAAACAAGCACTTAGTGTTAGCCAAATGTAGTTACCGGTGCTTGTCTATACCATTTCTTTTTCTTAATCAAGGATCAAGGATCTACCAAGGGGAGAAGCGTTTTTTGAATTTACTCATTAAGGAGAAATAAGTTGAAATATACATAAACTAACACGAACAAACTATGCATCTTATGAGTGGACTATAAAAACCTCCAAAGCAAGATGTTGACTTGTAAATATTGGCGATGGTTAAAAAAAAATGCTAATAAGGTACTCCCCAGCTCTCTTCCACTTGATGAGTTCGTGTTTCAAAAACCTATTAATTAAAGTATATATTAAGTATTATTTGAGTTGGTTATAATAAGAAAAATAGTTTAGTCAAGATGTGTCACGACCCGACCCGAATCTTTATACGAAATCTCAAGATCGTGTCATCAGAACAATCTAGAAAGACGGATAAGCATCTGCTAAGCATAATAGTGCGAGTCAACATTTGAGCCAACAAACTCAAAATATGAATGTAAAGCCTTAATGATGATACATGAAAATAAAATATTATTTTCTGTTGAAGCAATTTATAAGTGAAACCTAAACCTTCTATTCCATATAACGGAATGCAAGGCTAAGAGACAACTATCTCTTAACAAAACTACGACGCGTGTGACGCAATATTGTACACGTGCAACAAACTATCGACAAGCCTAATTAGGGACGGTGAATCAACAAGATCCCAACCTGATAAACAACCGCTCAACGGCTATAACATGCCTGAGGGAAACATCAACTAAACAATAAGAGTTTAATACTCGACAATTGAACCATAGTCTCACAACTAAACTTGTTGGAGATAACACCATTAACAATTATAATAGAAATACCAGAACCCGCAAACTAGAGTCTTGCTCGGGGAGACAACGGGAATAACTTCTAAATAAATACAATAGCTCGACCATACTAGTTAGCCTCAAAATAATACAACAACATAAATGCTAACACAATCTACACAAGTAAAGTTTACATAACTTTACATTCGTATCTCACAAAAATAATAAATACAATTATAATAACTCCAAGCTATTATCCGAAAGACCACATGCTATCAATCACGAATCCGCAGCCGCAACACGTACTAATAAGCTCACTGCACACACTAAGGAAAACAAACACGTGGGATGAGTCATAAAGACCCAGTAAATAAACATATATAACAGGATATAGTTATGCATGCTGTACGTACGTCTGCGCTGCTGCTAAACACAAGCTGAACTGTTACTGAATTGGAACTCGTACTCGACCCAATAATCAAACAAGAATCAATACTTTTCACTAGTCTTCTTTAGTGAACAATCTAGAAACTCATCTGTTTTCTTTAACAAATATTTGTTACCTTTCATCCAACATAGGATGAAGAAATGAGAGATCGATATCAGGCTAGATGACGCTAATACAAGACCGCATCCCACTATAAATAGTGAGGAGAAAGAGAACAATGCGGCGACTCATAGCATTTGCTTACCCAAATACCATGAGTTGTCACATTGCCAACACGATAACAAGAACACCAGCTGAACTCAATACAAGGATTACAAGTAGATGTTTACTTGTCTAGACAAATAAGATTCAAATCCGACAAGAGCAGACTCATCCTAATCAAGTAGGTCATATGCTCTACAAATATCCAATTAACAATGCACATATTTGCATATACTTAACATGCTCAACTAACTTACAAGTTTAGTCCAAGAAATCACACGTTAGGGTACTCATGATCCCCAAGTCACAAACCAAATCAAGAATATCATATAAACTTACTAAAAATCATATTATGAGGTCTACAATGATCCTACACTCGTAATCAACCAAAGACTACTACGTTAGTTTAATTAATGTTCACAACTTGAGACCTACTACTTGGTCATAACAATACAATATAATACTTATAATCATAGCCCAATTCATCGTATATAATCGACAACCTCAAATTCATTTTCAAAGCTCGTAGAGACTAACGCGTAGTCCTAACCTCACAAGTGACTTCTTGTGCACTCAGCCTAATCGATAAGATGTAAACACATCCAATAATCATTTCTCAATAATACTCAAGGCCATTGAATTGTCCCTATGGCTCCATGCTCTATCGAGCACGCTCTAAACCAATTCCAAAGATTCACTATCCAACTAATCGAATCATGGACTTCAAGTAGTTCCACATTACGGCTTTTTATATAAGTAAAGCTTTACATAACCATCATCAGTAGAGTCTCTAAAAAATTGGTGTCACAATCGGACACAATTCGAGATGCTCGGGTCCTCACAATCATAATCAATCGAATCCCGAATATCGTAGGATTTCAACCCAAGTTCATTAACACATTATTGAATTTATAATGACTCCGTTAAGTCTTAATTCTACATTTCATTCTTTATACATTTCATATATCCCAAATTAACACCTCATTTAAATTTATAACAAATTCCCAAATCATTCGAGCTTGATTCCCAAGCTCTAAAATCCATAGAACTCAACATAATCATAAACTCATTTCATACAACACATATATATTTCATAAAATCAACCTACACGTGGTATCTAGCAATTTATAGGTCCAAGATACAAAAGAGGTATGCAAACAAACATATAAGTGTTTATTTACCTCACATAGTGTGAGTGCCCCGATTTTCGACATTTCCCCTAATAACGAGAAGCGGGTAGTTTCGAAATCTTTCAAGCGCGTGGGAATACGTTTGGCCTCAATTGTAGACTCAAAATGTTATAAACAATGTCGTTATCTTTATTTTTAGGAAAAATAAAGAAAAACCAAATGTAACCAGATTTTATAAAAGGGTTTTGGAGGCTAAGTTACGAGGTGGGAAGGTGTTAGACACTCAACTCGCCCTTTCGGTCTCAAAATGGTTTTTTTTTTTGCTAAAATATACTTTTATTATATTTTTTCAACAGATGAAATAAAGTATTTAAATATACATATATCTGTACATATATTATTACAACACTTGCCACAGCCTCCTTTCAAGAGTTACAAATATTTTTATAAAATTTTGGCCAAAATAATGGCTTTTTTTAGTGCTATTTGCTTATAGAGATTCGGACAGCACAACTGCTTATATTGCTTATATTTTGCTAATCTAAATAGCACTTTGTATGTAATACTTTTAAATGACCTACCTCTTGAAGCGTGATGGGTTTATCCTGTACCAACTAGCTTCTGGCAGGCTTAAGGTGCTCTCGCTTTGTCCTTCAAGAAGAGGGAGTCTTTTTTTGCTGCTGTGTTGTTGCGGGGATTTGGGCAGAGTAACTATTTTCAAAAGTTGCTTTCAGGCCTCAGGAACCGGGCGGATCAAGTGCTTATTTTTTTGTTGTTGTTTGTTTACTGACGGCAGAAATTGGGTAGAGCAACTGTTTGCTTTGAGATTTTTGGACCAGAGGAATAGGGTGGAATCCTAGCAGGGCAACTATGTTTCGCTTTGATCAGCTGATTTTAGTGTTTGGGGGAGATTTGGCGGAGCTTCGGGGCTTAGAGGAAATAAATCTCTCAACGCTCTTGAGAACTCACTACGTAAATGCATGAACGGTGTGCGAACTGTGTGTGCTCACTCCTTGTGAATTCTAAAGCCGGGGCCTTGTATTTATAGGCTGGGAGAGGCCTTCCTTCGCGGTTAAGATTTCTCTTTTTGTGCTTCATTGGCTTGTAGCGCACGCTTGAGAGATTGCACCTTAGGCAAACTGTTATAGTGCTAGAAGCACTGTTGGGCGCCACCCATAGTGGAGGCTGGCGCAACGCCCAAAGGGAGTATGGGCGGCGCCAGGGGGTCTTTATGGTGTCCTTTTTGGCATTTAGGCCCCCTGCATTTCACTGTTCACGCATCCTGCTTTTTCTTTTGCATTTTTAACCATGTAACTTGACATTTGTTAGTTTTTAACAGGTCTTGATATCTCATGTCAATGTTACATACCAGGGGTACGAAATTGGGTTGTGTACACATAGCAAACAATTTGTTTTCTTTAGGGTCAATGAGCAAAAAATCCAAAGAAATAGTAAGTAGTAACTTACTAAGCTTGGATGAAAAACAAAAGAAAAGGAAACATAATCGGTGTAGGTTGTTCTACTTGTCGAGGGCTTCAAGAATCCGAGGTCGATTTGATGATCCAACTGTTGGATCTTCGAATATCGGAGGAAGAAGAACTAGGGCTCAAAGTCTCCCATGGACTCTCTCTCTCTCTAGAACACGGTTTGTGCAAGAAGAAAATGAAGAGGGGTGACTAATTTTTGGGGTATAATACTTCACAAAGAAGAGGGGTAGAATAGACATCTCCATGGTACAATTAGTGAGAGGTTTAGGCTAACCAAAGATCAATAAGCTTAATCACAATCAACTAAACTAATCAAGATGATCTAGACTTGTTAGGGACTGATTAAGACCAATTAAGAGTGTTTAGGATAAGTTTCATTAAGGGTAGCGTAGGCAATACTCGTCCAAAAATCGAAATTGCAGAAATCTGCTCGAATGATATCTGCCTACTTGTGGTCGCAAGGTCCCCTTCAGCAAAAAGGTTAACACTGCCTATCTTGCGTTCGCAAGGTCCAAAACCCATGTGATCGCAAGGTCAACAAAAGGCCAAAAGGCTCCAAACTAAGCCTAAAAGAACCCCATAACAAACCACAACCAATCTAGGTTGAAACCCCACTCCAAACAAGTCTGAAACTAGCCCGAACAACACCCGAAACAACCCAGGGAGAAACCGAAGCAAAGCACAATAACTAACAATCGAAGTAACGAATGAAATAGCGACTCGACGGGCGAGAACATAAGATTCTAAGCAATTCAAGGGACTCAAGAATAGAATTGAACACTTCTACGAAGTTGAAAAATGATTAAGAGTATCTAAACTCCAAAAGACAAGTTGTTAACACAACTCAAATCCAAACGAACAAACGAAGATGAAAGTTATGCAACGATCGTCCTAATCACATAATCATATCAAGAACATTTCTAACATGAGCTAGATCGTGTCTAGACAAGTGAATAACAATCAATCTAAGTCCTAGGGTTGAACCGAGGTCACGAACTCAACCTAAGCCACTCAACTCTCAACCGAGTCAAGTTACGAACCACGTTGAGTCACTACTTGCAACTCCAACTAGTCAACGACTAAGAAACATATATCAACAAGGTTTTGGTCTCAATGTGGTTATACACGCATATCCAGACTCTCTCACAACTATTCACGCAAGATAAAAGGAAGAGATGCGAACATAGCACGCAAGTCAAGTACACGAGGAATCAGGGTCTCACAAGATGCGTATACCGCATGCAGATGGTAAACTTGAAAAGTTATATTGTATACGTAATATTTTTAAAAAGTGAACTTTCTAAATAAAATAATTTTGTGCATGAAAGAGTGGGAGTATGACATAAAACAAGATGATACTGATATGATCTCAATAGGCAAATCGAAGATATTTTGCATGGTGGGAATAAATGTTGGTATTGAATTTGAAATTCATCAACAGTAAGCTGTCTGGTTTCTTAGTTAATTATAAATTGATACAAAAAAGTTGGGAAGTTGGTGTAATCAATATTATACGTTACATATGTTTTTTTTAATTCCCTAAATCTAACCAAATCCCCCAAAACCCCCCTTCCCCCCAATGAGATTCGACCATCAGACCAACAACAGGGGAAGTAAGTACTATAACCAATAGAGCAAAAATTGAATCATCGTTACGTATGTTTTTGTGTTCCAGCAATAGTATTTTTCAAGCCTGTTTCGCATAATGTTTGTCAATTGGAAGTAAAGATTCCTAAAATTGTGAGTCATGATTAGGCCTGACAATTATAATTTATTGCCTATTAACCCACTCAATCCAACCCACTAATTACCCAACTCATTAATATTTTTGAGTTGAAGTGGGTAACCTGTTTAGACTCAATAATATTAACGGGTCGGATCGGGTTAAAGCGGGTCAGTCCCTTTACCTATTTTGCCCCATGACTTTTTATGCTACTAGTTAGGTACACGTGCCTTGCACGTGTTCTTAATGATTTTTGCGAAATGTTTTGCCTTCATTTTTTTGTTTACTTTTAATTATTATTTTTATATACGAAAAAACTATATATATTTCTGAAAATTGTCCTTTATGAAATTTTAATGTATATTTTTCACCAGAAATAATAAATATTTTTATTTATATATATATGTAAGTATATACATACATACATATATGTGTGTGTATATTTCTCCTATGAATTAAATTAATCATAAAAAACTAAAGTGAGATTTGATAGAAACTTTGATGAGATATTTGCTTTTTTGGCCTAATTTTCATGCGGCCAAAATACGATTCTCTCCCGGAAGTATTTACTTAAATCTCACGTTGCACCATAACCTGTAAATTACGTATCTCACTTTCATACACAATTTTTCTATTCATCCCACTTTGTTCCCTCACGTCCATGAGAGTTTATAATATTAATAGAAAATGACACATTGTATATGACGTGATGATTATTTTGGTCCTTTTCCTTGGGTGTAAAGTTGGATTTAGTTATAATTCTATCATTGAGTTAACCATTTGATATTTAAGATATGTTTGTAATAAAAGTTAATGAATAATTGTTTCAATAATCAGAAAAATAATTAAAAAATTCTCATAATTAACTTTAAAGTTAAGAAAATATCCCAAAAATAAAAATAAAATTTTATTTAAGGGAAAATTAGACCATTAGTCCCTGAACTTTCAGAAAGTCCATTAGGGACTGTACAATACAAATGAACAACACACACCAAAGAATACAAATTTTAGACCCTGATAGTCCCTTACCCTAAATCAGTTAATTGAAGTGTCATAAAGTCAGAAAAATATGTGTTGTTTGTAACATCATAGGAACAAGGGCGTCATATGAAAATTGCAAACAATTACAATCCAATATTGGAAAAAGAATATGTTTGCAACAAGCAAACTAACCCCTCTTTAAATATTAAAAAGAGATGCATAATTAGTGATAGCTTTTCTCCCACATTGAAAGATGAGAAACACTTTAAAGGTTTAAAAGAGATGTACACCAAAATAATTCAAAATTGGTAGGTGGAAAAAATAAAGGAAACCCCTAAATTAAATTTGGTGGACACTTGGGGCATCTCGGAGATTTTAATTTGAATTAAATTAAATTAATGTTAAATCCGAAATTAACTTATCCATTTTTTGACCTTATTCAATGGGGAGTGACTTATTAAACATTATTTTTGTACAAATATTATTTTTTATCATGATAAATTTATTTGTTTGTCCTTAAATAAATAGTGGATCGTTTATTAGATGAAAGGTTAATTTTGTCCATACAATAATTTCTAAGAGACAACTCACATTTTAATAATAAAGAAGATAAATTTACTTGTTTGTCCTTAAATAAATGGTGGATGATTTATTAGATGAAAGATTAATTTTGTTCATACATTAATTTCTAATAGACAACTCACATTTTTATAGTAAAGAAGATGGATTTATGTTTTTGGGGTGAAAGTTGGGTTGAGACAGGTTGACCCGTTACTCGTTTCAACCCAATCTATTTAAACTCGTTTGACATTTGAGTTCTAACGAGTTTCGATCTATTTCAACTCATTACTCATTCCAATCAAACTCAATTCATCAAATTTGTCGGACCTAGTCATGATCACCAAGCAGTAACAACAACCAATCTTCAAGCACAACAGACGAATGATATAATGATGTATAAGGATCAAAATATATGTGTAAAATCCCCAAGAAAATAGATAGATATGAATTATATTAGCCCCTTCAAGATTATACACTTCTCCCACCATCCAATAAGTATTCCCAATATCAATTATCAAACACAAGTATTTTAAAAGTAAATTTTTTAAATAAAATATATTAAAATAAAATCTATAGATAATAAATTAATATATTATTATCCATAACACTTATTTTGTCACCCTTATTTATAAGCTCGAATGGATTATTTTTCTAGGTAGAATAGGGGTTCTAAATTCTAATACCCCTTTCACGTGCATTACCAAGCGAAAACGATGTGAGAGGCTCAAAGTTTATTGGAATTAAAAAAAGAAAATAGTATGCATGGATTGGTCCACTCTGAAACCTCGTGCGAGAAAAATATAGGGACTAGGGTGAAAGTAGTAGAGAGAAGTGTGGGTGCGGATGTGGGAATAAATCAGAATAAATATAAACTATTTTACAAGTTTTATACTAAAACTCAAGCTTATATATTAGTCATCACATTTAGGCACTACACTAGTGGAAAACTACGTACCTAAACTCTTCCACTACTGACAACAAAAGTAATGGGCACTACACAAGTTTATTTAAAGATGAAACTATACGTAGCTCCTCGTATTAACCTTTTCAAATATATAAAATATAAAACTAACCTAAATTTAAAAAATTATTAAGTATAGCATCTTTTATGATAAATAATCTATAATATTTTTTTGGCCCTCAAAATTAATATAGTAAGATTTAGTTCGATCAAATGTCTATTAAAGGTTTATCAAAAATCTATCAAATGTCGAGTTAATAGACCTTTGATTGACCTTATTATCTGGAGGACATTTTTGTCTGTTCAAATTATTCTGAAATTTTAAATGGTCAAATGTTATAAAAGAAGATTGTACGGATCAAAGGCCCATACTTGATAATTTCCTCTGTAGTTCACACCAGAATTGTGAGAATCTCAAACTTAAACTCAACGGTGTCAACTTTAGGTGCCCGTTTGGTAGCCATATTAGGATAAGTGTTATTATTAATTCTAGTACTATTAGTGCTCTCACTATTATTCACTAGGATTAATAATCTTGTTTCAAATTATAACATGATGTTTGGTAGCTCCAGGATTAGATGCTTTAATCCTATCATGATGTTTGGTAGCACTAGGATGTGAGTTAGTATTATTAATTTTTTCCAACAATAACCCTTATACAATCATCAAACGTATGCACAAATTGAATATTTTTCAAAATTGTTAGAAGTATAACTTGAAAAAGTATGAACAATTATGATAGAAAAATTAAAAATCAATTTTTTTTTTATTTTTGGTTTCTTAACTTGATATCTCCTTTATAAAGGCAAAAAAAATTGGGCGTCACATCCCACATAATTTCAAACACCTAGCAACATAAATTAATAAAAATTTTAAACTCGCTTGTCCTAGAATCTCAACAAATCAATTGGAAAATATACTTTCACAATAATATGATACTACAAAATAATCTAAAACACCTCCCATAAAATACCAACAACGCAATTGTAATCTTATATATACAAACCGATATAATTCTAAGTATCAACAGTTTTCAATCCAAAAACCACCACCAACATAATCAAGTGGAATCAACATACATAATCCAATAAAAAACCAACATAATCCAAAAAATGACACCAACCTAAGCGTAACATGGAGGGGGTTGAAATCTAGTTACTATTGTTTTTAAGAATCATCTTCACCATCTCCATGCGAGTTTCATCACTTTTAAAGCCACGAAAGGCATCAAGTAGGTGAGGTTTCAAAGCCAATTGATATGCTACGAACACACGCTCTGTAAGAGGCAATCCAAGAGGTTCAAGTAGATCATCAAGTTGCTCTCTCTTATTACTTTGGTCTTTTTCATGCCTGAAACGACCAACCATTGCTTGTAGTGAATCTGCAACTCATTCCATTGCTTTTGAACCATTCTCCAGATTTTTATTCAATTCCTTACCTATTTCTTCATTCACCCTTTTACGCTTCCTTGGCTCTGGTCTAGATTTATTATGTAACTTATTTTGAGTAACACATATATACTGAAGCTTCTATGTCCTCGAGTCCCACTTCAGGAGCATCCAAATCATTAACATTAGCAGTAGTTTGTAGTAAGTTATTTGCAGCATCATTAGGAGTCTCAGTAAACTCTCCAGTCGCCCTATCGTTGTCCCATAATTTGCACCAGTCAGGGTAGAACGGGAAGGACTTCGTTCTAAGTGTTCTTACACTTTTATCTCTCTATGAACATTAAAAAAGAATTAGTTAGACATATATTTGTAATGTAAATTTGTTGGTTGTAACAAAGTATAATACCTTCATTTAGTGATTCCAAACATCATCTTCATCATTCGTTACCATGTTGTGATTGCTGCTCCAACCAAATCCCGAGAGACCCACCATTGATGATATAAGACCATGATACTTTTTCCAATCTTTCATCTTGGACTCGATGTGTGGGTATGCTTTTAAATCCACACCTGGAATTTTCTTTTTTATATCTACTTCAAGTTGCTTAAGATAACCTAGTCTTGAAAGTTCCATCTTGCTTCCAAGTATGATTGCTTATATCTAAAAAACAATCTATTAACACTTGCTCCTCCCTCGCAGACCATATCCTCCTGGGTCCTTTCTGGGAGGTGGCATCATTGGACTTGTTACGTGGAGGTGCCATAGCTATTGAAATATAAACAAACCACATAAGCAATAAAATCAAATCCCAAGTTTACGGAGACATGCATTTCAAGAAGAGATGTCATATAATAACAGTGCTATTATATCACGTTCATCAACACTATCAACTTTAAATGATGTTTCATATTAACAATTCAAAACAAATACATACCTAGAAAAAAGAAATGTTTGTATTAAATTAAAATTCAATATGAAACTCAAAATATAGCAAAATTCCAATACAAGACAAGTACGACATAGGAATAGTATCGTTCAGTTTGCCTCTCTCCAAACATCATACATCTCATGGGCTAATGTGTCCCTCCAAGCTGTCCATTCATCTGAAGTGTCAACTGAATCAACAAACTCAACTTCTTCACCATTATCACCATTATTAGCATCTCCATTAACTTCATTGGTCACATTCTCATTTTGATCGATCAGAACCTCAATTGGATCAATGTCCATCTCTCGGCGAATGAGATTGTGTAAAATACAACATGCCATGACTATTCTACCATGGGTCCGTATATGGTAGTAAGAAGGACTCCTAAGTATACCCCAACCGCATCTTAAGTACGCCAAAACATCTCTCCATAACGTTATGTGCTTGTGCATGCTTCATGTTAAAATATTCCTCTGGACTTTCTGGAGGTTCTCCATTGCGAAATGTACCTAAGTGGTATCGTCGGGACCGATATGGTGCTAGAAAACCAGGTCCATTGGTATATCCTACATCAACCAGGTAATATTGGCATGGCACAAAATTTTATTTAGTTACTTTCTATGTTATAAAAAAGTTGGTTAATTCAACAAATAAACTTATACAATTATTTTACTATGAGGGATCCTCAATCCATCTGGCCTAGTAATAGCATCAAGTAGCACTCTACCGTCTGCTGCCGAACCTTCCCATCCGGTCAATACGAATATAAAATCCATATTCTTATCACATACCCTTAGCACATTCATGGCTATTTCTCCCTTCCGAGATTTATATCTGGGCTTTGCTTCCTCGCCATAGTTCACTCTAATATATGTACCATCTAACGCACCCAAGCAACCCTACACATAAAATAAGAAATAGGTGTGTGTGTGTGTGTGTACATATATGAATGCCAATGTAACAACTAGAATATATGCATATTAGTTTTACTTTACCTCAAAAAGGTTCCACCTTGAATCAGTGGAGTTCGGAGGTTCAGGTTCAGGTCTTACGAACAATTACAGACCAAGCATCACAACTGCATTGAGGACCTCGTTGAAGTAGTTACTAACAGTTTGTCCTGATCTCCTCATGTTATATGCTATGATTCTATTTTTTTGTGATGCGCAAGAATGGCTAAAAATATAGCTACTTTATCTTCTATTGATACATACCTAGAGTCAAGATACCCCTTTATCCCTAAGCATATCACAAAGGAGGATGAATGTGTGTCTATTCATTCGCAAGTTGTTGATGCAAGACGTTTCACATTCTGTAACCAACCTATTAATTTCTTCAACTTGCCTCGGAATCTTATCAAACATTGTATACAAACGCTTGTCATCATTTTCGAAAATTCCATTTTCAATCGCGTAGGTAGCAGCGATAGTCATCATGTTGTAGAAGGCATGTACAATTACCAAAACAACATGCATCGCAAGAAAAACTGCTATCTCTCCCTCATGATTTAGTGAATCCATTTCAAGATCTTCATCATGATTTGGTGAATCCATTTCTATACAACACGTAAACTAATTAACATTATTAACTATTTATATAAGTTGTTCTGTCATGTCACATAAATAAGTTGTACCAAATCAATTAACAAACCTTCATTAGCCGCATGGTGTACCAAATCAATTAACAAACCTTCATTAGGACAAGTTTTGTAAGCCTTTATAAGGCCATTTAATTTAATAAAGAGGGCAGATCTTTTGGTGTGAAAAACTAGAGCAAGAGCGAGTTCGTTCTTTCCGATTCTTCCTAAAAAGTGAGTGAAGCTTTGTACGTTGAATCAAACGGCATTCTTTACGTTGAGCGAGTGAAACTCAACCGGTGAAGCCGCCTATCTTTTAATTTTATGTTATTTCATTTTTATCTTGTTCCAAAGAATTTCTGGCTGTTGAAAGGTGCTTCAAAGGTCTCGGCCAAGGCAGCTCATTATGGGACAATTTGGGCGTGATTGAGAGGGTCGTATTGTGGTCTTTGTGACAGCTTGTGAGTCATCAAAACAAGAGTTATTTCATCAAAACAAGAGCTATTTCGTTTGTTACTTAGAATCGTTGGTCAAGGTAAGTTGGGGGCAGATTAGGAAGTAATCTGTTTGGGTCTATTGCAGGCAGATTAGTGGCTGTTTTAATTTGTGCACAAGGCTAGGATTTTGGGTTAACTTGTAAGGAAACACTATTAATTTTGGGTAGATTTTTAAAGGGTTTTGAGCATTTATTTGGAGACGTTTTGTGGCTGATTTTGGGAGAATTTTGGAACTGTTGGTTCAGCCATAGGGTTGTCCGAAATTGCTTGGGCAGATTTGTTGATTCAAGCTTCCGCATACGCATCAAAGAATGCTACTTGGGAGCAAAAATTAGCATTGGAAATATCAGCTGAAAAGAGAGAGCACGATCACTACCTCTCTGAAGTTGATAAGTCCCGTGCTTTTAGTGCTATATAACTAGGTGTTCAAATAAATGCAGCCGCATTGATTTGTCTATGTGCATTTACTGATTAGTGCTATGGGGTAATCGAGGGTATCAAGGTGCACTGGTGATGAATGGATCACCTTTAACTGTCTCAAGGGTCCAACATCATGCACAAATTTTCAGCTGGGCATACATTTTGCTGCATGCCAATGGGACAATTCTTTCTGATATGAACCTCTATACATGGTGAAGATGAAGTCCAAACTTTCAGGAAGACTCTTATAAGCTTCCAAGTTTTGTTCATTAAAGAAGGATGAATTCCTAATCCTAATATTCAACAGATTATTGTTTTCTTTTAAAACAATAATGTGTATCTGGTTATGCCAAGTGGAAGCTTTAGTATTTAGAGACACTTGCTCTAATGTTCAGCCTTGTATATTTGAAGTTAGACAGTTTTTCACCCGTGAAGTGGAAAAAGGGAAAAAAAATGAAAGGAAGAAAAAAAAAAAGAATTTGTACAAGTGCAAGTGGACTCAGACATGAACCTGAACCAAGTGGTTTTATCCTCCTTGGGCTTCTCTCGTATAATAGCACTAGCATCGACATCTCAATAGAAGAAATAAAATTATTTAAGTGATTGCAAAGGAACTTTCCTTACTGTCAAGCAAAGAGTCAATCAAATAGTTGAGGGATATAGCACAATGCACAACACTGATTTGATTGCAAAGGATTTATGCACCAGTATCCCAGACGAACGTTTTTCATGCCATGTTCGATCGAAAAGTAATTCAACAAAACACTTCTCAAGCCTTGCTGCCCCTGCTTACATCTAGTCCACAAAAAACAACACCGATTCTCCTATATGAATTAATGTGTTCTTTTCTTTTTCTATAATTCTGATGTTCTGAAAATCAAAATTTCGACCACAGTTTTATGTAGTATTAATAAGACGTGTTTTTAACAGAGAATTAATCAAAATTTCGACCAAATCAACAGAATTAATAGAAGATTAATCAAAATTAACAGAGAATTAACAGAAGATTTCCCAAATCAACGTGGGCATCTAGTTTGATTTTGCTTTATCGAGTGGTCAAAAAGAGGGAACTGAGTGGTCAAAAAAGGGAATCAATGGAAGATGTGTGTGGATAGAGAGAGAGATATGCGTGGGGAATCAAAAGATCAATGAAATTAAAAGTTATGTGTGTATGGAATCAAAAGATGAAATCACTAACCCAAAACAATCGTCGTCTTCGTCTTCGAGTAGAATAGCCGCCCTTCGCGCCAGAGAACGGAAGAAGGGGTTTCTTGCGTGTCTGAAGTATATACGATGTGGGTAGTTTTTGGGTATAAAAAAATAGTGTCGTGTATTTTTAATCTGGTCTATAATAATACCACCCCACATCCAGGATAAATAAGGAGGTAAAAAGCTGCTTATCCGGACCACTCCTCTTCTTAAGCCGGATGCTTAAAAACAAACCAAACAGCCTTCTTAAGTATTATTAGTCCAATCCGACCTTTTATCTGGCTATCAAACAGGCCCTAAGGGTATAAGTAAACTAGGAAGTCATGGTGCAAGGAATAAATGCTAATATGGTTGTTGCGCGATGAACCGAACGATTCAAATCGAAAAAATTAAGAGTTGGAAAATTTCGACTTATATAACTCCAGGGCTAATAGGACTGGATCACCTGTTAGATTGTAGGCTTGTATAACTCCAAGACTAATAGTAATAATAATAATAATAATAATAATAATAATAATAATAATAATAATAATAATAATAATAATAATAATAATAATAATAATAATAATAAAATATGGTTGAAGAATGAAGGCGATGCTTATTGACTTGTTTCATTTTTTTAAAAATATTTTTCAACTAGAAGCACTTGAAGTTGATTGGTTTTTTTGAATTTTATCACTTAAGTGATGTTGTTGACCCGTTCTGTGCCTTCTTCTTCTTTTTTTCTATTCAAATGTTGATCGTCGCTCGTTGATTACTTAATTTTGAAGTTTAAATTTAAATATATGCATTATTTTTTTTAGGCATGAACCATTAGCGACCCATTTAAACCTAGTCATGCATGGGCAGAGTCATGTCTGCAATTTAATGGCCTATTTAAACTAGACTATTTAACCAGTGGCTCTATTAGGTCATAACTCGTTAGAGTTTGCCCGATTAACATATCTACTGTTAGGTAGAAGCCGTAACTCAATAATAGTGATATTTGATAAGTTTAATACTCCCCCTGTTTTCAAATTATTGATTCCTTTAACCCGGCATACCATTTAAGAAAAAATAATTGAATATATTATAAATATTGGTGAAATGTGTGGTTCCTTTAATGCCCTTGAATATGTAGTTATAATTAAAGTATGTAGAAAAAATAAGATAATATGGTAAAAGTTTTTTTCTAAAAGTGAAAGTTATAAAAAATGACAATTATTTTAGAACGGATGAAAAAAAAATGATGACAATAATTTTAAAACGAATGGAGCATATTTTTTAAATTTTATTTTCACTTATATAATCATTTTAAATATTATACTATATTAAGTGTGGCATTTGAAAGAAAAAAGGTCCACCCATTAATGGGTAAGAAAAGTAACCATTCAAAACACACTCACACAGACACACACACATACACAAGTTTTAGCCATATATATATATGGCAAAAAACTTTCGTAACACTGTCTTACGGAGGATTTGTTGGACAGAACCCCAAAAACGATTTTTTAAAAAAGAGGTTTTCTAAAGGAGGCAAGCCACGAAAAGAGGACTGCGTCATACCCATTAAAAACGGGTCAAACGTGAGAGAGAAATAGACTAAAAACTGGACAAATGGGTTGGAATCAGATATGAAGCCGCAGGTCACCCGAAGAAACGTTTGTGGGTCCGGCTATGGGGAGGCAACGTGGCGCACCTTGTGGTTGCCAACGCACTAATGAACTCGACCTTCTAATTGCTCCGGTGCCATCCAATTTCCAAATTGTGCTTCGGTGCTCTCCCTCTTTCCAAACTTTGCTATCGAAGTCCATTTGTACTCATATTTTGCATTTTTGTCTTAAATCGTCTTAAAACTTAGCTTCATTTTGAATGTAAAATATCACTTTGTGATACGTTTAAGCACAAAAGTGACATTTTTTAAGTGAAAAATGTGATAATTTTCATGAAAATCCAAACTGACATTTTTATGGGCAAAAGTGACACATTTATTTATAAAAGGTGAAATTTTCAAAACAAACGTTGACGGTTTTTATTTATAATACAAAGTAACACTTTTAGGGGTAAAAGTGACACATTTAATGCTGCAAAGTAACACATTTAAGGCCAATAAGTGACATATTGTTTTTTATTTAAAGTGATAATTTTCATTAAATTTGCAAAGTGACACTTTTGGTGTCAAAAGTAACAAAATTTATTCTAAAAAGTGACAATCCTCATTTTTTTTAAAAAAGAGGGGTTGTGTTGAAATTTCTGAATTTTAATCTATTAAACATTAATAGGTCTGTATTATAGATTAAGATCCGTTTGGTCGTCTTATAGGAGACTTACTCCAGGACCAACCCTGGGAATAGACCCACTAGGCGGCTGCCTAACGCCCCCAATTTTTTACACCAAAAGGGTCCATAATCTCACTTTTTAACTTAATATATATAGGGGTAATAACCGAGGAGATACCGTTCTGTTCTACACCCTTTGTCCTTTGACTACTGATGTTACTCTAGGCTATGATTACATCACCTCAATCATTGCCACGACCAACATTGGGGCCATAGGAACTGCACTCCTTTGTTACACGACACCAAAAGAGCACCTTCGTTTACCCAACCGCGACGATGTAAAAAGTGGGTTCATAGAATATAAAATTGTTGCTTATGTAGCTGATTTAGCAAATGGTCACCCACACGCTCAAGACTAGGATGATGGTTGCAAAAACACGAGGATGGTTAAGCATTTGTTCCCTGTAGAAACTAGAAACTATGAAGAAGAGAGAGACAGAGTGAAGGAAGTTTTTCTTTTGTTTTGCAGGGAAAGTAGACAAGGATGGTAGGTGATAGAGAATTTTAGGAAGAAAAAATCAAAAAAAGACTTATACAGTTTAAAACAAAAGAACGGTACTTGAACGGTTATAATTCTATGAAATGGTACCGACCAGCAATTAATCTTATATTTTAACCTCTCTAATCCACTTTCTTTTTATTCAATTGGTAAAGTACACTTTTTGGGGTAAAATATCGAACATACCCTTAATGAATAAAAGACACACACATAAAGCCCCTACCCAAAATTGGGTATTGCAATGCAAAATCTGGGTATCACAGTGCAAAAAATTAGGTATTGTAATGGAAAAGTTGGGCATCACAATGAAAAAGTTGGGCATCACAATGGAAAAGCTGGGCATCGGAGTAAGGGCTCGTTAGTCGTGACTTATGGTTGGTGGCTTATAGCTGATAGCTTAGGCTGTTTGTTGCAGCTTTAAAAAACAACTTACATGTATATATTTGTTAAATAAGATGAAACCTATTTATTTACTACAAATTGACCATAAGCCCTAATTTATAACTATTACTAAAAGAGAAGTCGCTACTGCCACGTGGCGGCTTTCTGTTTAAAACTAAAATTTTTGAAGGAATTTGGTGATGCCACGTGTCACCTTCGAAATGATAAGTTTTTTTCTTAATTAAACTAGATTTTATCCTATCCAATTTATACAAGTTTAATTTGACTGAAACTCTTCAATTTCCATCTCTTTTCATTTTCCTACTATTTAATTTATACAAATTATCCATGGGATAATTTTATGTTATTTTTTCTACTAATCTACATTTATTAATCATTAATTAATAATCTATCATTTAAAATGAAAAACTAACAAATGTACCGGATATATTTTGTCACATTTGATTTAGACAAGTTTCGGTTGGTAGAAGTTTTTTAATTTTTATTATTTTACCAACACTCGATCAATTTAAAATAGATTTTATTCAATTTGATTAAACATGTTCCACCAAAATTACAAACAACCACTGCGAAATACTTCCTCTCCATCAAACGCCTCCTTGACGAGTCTGTCTTCATGGTACTTCCCCTCCCCTCCCTAAAAATATTTGTTCGATTTTATGATTCACATAAATTTTCGGTTTGATAATTCAGTGTGATCTCACGATTTTTTTTAATTTATTAATTATGTAAACATCTTGATATTGTTGGTTCACTCGAATAGCTAGCAGATTCTCTCTACAAAATTAAATTTCAGAAACAACACTAAATCAACTGTGCATCGCACGGGTAATAACCTAATTTATAATATTTAATTAATATTTATTTACTTAATTAATTAATTATTTTTATTTTTATGAGAAACAGGGACGGCACCCTGAAGAAATTTTATTGATAAAAAAGAAATACAAACTTGAGGGGGACAACCAGCCTTACCCAAAACTGGGGGACAAAGGAGCCTGACCTCGAAAGGGAAAGAACTACAATAAAAAAAAACTAAAGCCTGCGGAAAGAAAATAAACCAACAACATCCTGTTGAAGAGCACAACGGACCTCCCCCAGAAGTTGAGTAACCAATGTAAAATCCTTATCACATTTAGTACTATGAGCAATAGCCGCAAGGCGATCAGCCACGAAATTCCCCTCGCGAACACGTGAAGAAGCGTGTTGTTACCCAGGAGATCCAGACATCTCCGAAATCATAAGTGAAAAGCCAAGGACAACCATATGAACCCTTAATAGCTGAAGCCACCACCAAAGAGTCCACTTCTACCACCACCTGATCATAATTCAACTCACGATACATCAATAAGCCATCACGAAGAGCTTGAAATTCTGCACTAGTATTGGTTCCTGGGCCATAATACCGAGAATAACCAAATATGAAAAAACCATCAGAAACGCTAATAACACCCCCACCAGTGGCAACACCGTTAATCGAAGATCCATCAGTATTAAGCTTAACAAAATTAGCATCTGGGGGATGCCAACGAATCCAAGACCCCTTAAACATACTAACCTTCTTAATCGGCAGGTTCAAAGCTTGCAAGCTAAGATTACCCATACCCGAACTGGAGGATTTCAGATTGAAAAGCCAAATAACATCTTTTAACCCATTCAAAACATGCTTGAAAATAGACTCTCCAAACATAGGAACATTATCAAAGGTAGCAAGACATCTGGCCTTCCAAAAAAACCAACACCCATACAGAAGAATGCCCACTTGCACTGCCCCAACTTGATTACGAACAGAGACACCCTCGATCCAGATTCTGAGCAAATGAGCTATAGAAGAATAACAATCAATCTTATTAAATGGCTGAGCCAGGCGACGCCATAAATCACGAGCCACCTCAGAGTGCACAAAAAGATGATCAATAGATTCCCGATCTGGATTATTACGGTAGCAAACACAATGAGAAACTAAAGGAACTTGCCTTGAGTGTAAACGCAAATCCACCGGAAGAGCATCATGCAAGAGTTTCCAGCCAAAAGCACTTATCTTTGTGGGGATCCAAGGTTGCCAAATCCTTCTAGCCCAAAAAATAATAGGATGATGATTGCGGCAAAGGTTCCAGTAAGCCTTCGTGTCAAACATGGCCAGAAGAGGTCTTGCAGAACATCAGCCGATCACAATCATTATCTGCTAGGCGAACGTTCTGAATAGAGACGTGGTGTTGTATAGGGATACTGGGCAGAAGGATGTCGAGGTTATCGAAAGCATGCTTAACTGTTAGATTAACATCAATAGGGCGAGGACCCTCCAGCCTAACGCCGACCCAATTGTCGTTCCAAAACGAGACACTACCTTCTCCAAGAATCCATCTGCTATGCTGCGAAAGAACCTCAAGATGAGCGTGAACAGCCCGCCAAACATGAGACGCAGCCCTTGGAACCACAAAACCACCGTCACATTTGTACTTAGCTGCTATGAACTGAGCCTATAAACTATTCCTTTGAAGGGTACTCCAGGCCAATTTAGCATGAAGCGAATCACGAATCTGCACCAAAGATCGAATACCCAAGCCACCCTCATCCAACGGTTTACAAATCTTTGACCAAAAGACCCAATGGATTCGATGACTGTCCCCCTGACCCCATAAAAAATTAGCCATTGCCGACTCAATGCGACGGAGAACTCCCGTAGAAACCTTGAGAGCCGCTAGCGCATAAACGGGAATACTACTTAAAATCGACTTGATCAGAACAATTTTGCCGCCAAAGGAAATAAGATGAGATTTATAACCAGCAATTTTCCTCCTAATACGATTTTCCAGATTTTCAAAATACTGTCTTTTGACTCGACCTTGAAATAGTGGGAGGCCCAGATAAGTCATCGGAAAGCACGTTGCACACATCCAGACCAATTCGCAATACATTGAGCCTTGTGACGAGAAAAAACAATTAAATAATCGTCTTAGTTGACCCGGCGCATAGTTTAAGAAAAAACAATTGACTTGATTATTTATATTGGTTTAATGTGTAGTTTCTTTTAATGTCCATGTGTATGTGGCACATAATTAAAATAGAGTGAAAAAATAAGGGTAAAGTGGTAAAAGTGATGTTTTAAAAAGATAAGTTTCAAAGTTGACAATTATTTTGGGACGGACGAAAAAGGAAAGGAGGACGATAATTTAGGGACGGAAGGAGTAGTTATTTTCTACACCATTAGTATGTGTACACTTTTATGTTTAACTTTTATTATTTCCTTACTGTTAGTCTCAAATGGCATAATAATAAGCTAGAAGGGGGAGGGGTTGAATAACTTATTAGGCACTTAAAAACTTTTCGTATAAGTTCCTAAAACAAGCACTTGCAATCTATTAAAGAGATTGAAGTAGCGGAAGTCTTGTAATGAAGATAGTTTAGGTCTGCCGGTGAAGCACTACCGGTAGACTTGGCTGAATACTCAAGTCTACTGTTTGAAGTGATAAGTAAATAGATATGAAACAGTTTAAAGCAGTAATTAACAGTAATGAAAGAACACAAGTATTTTGAGATGACTCGCACTATAAAAAGTGCTACGTTCACCACCAAGGCAGTCAACCTTGGATTTAAATGTGCACTATGTTTTCCACTAGTTCTATTACAAAGAGTTCAAATTGATCGAGTACAAAATATTTGACTTGTGTTTGGGGGTTTGAGAATTGAATATCTGGAAAAACATAATATTTAATTGTGTAGAAGAATAGTTAAAGAACAACAATAAGAAGCAAATGATAAAGTGTTGATGTAGATCTTCTTGATTGTTGTCGAGGACTTCTTGATCAGTTTACGATCTCTTGAATGCACTGAGTATATAAGACTTATAGTTGTTGGAGAATTTTAGAGCATTGTTTTCTTCGGTCTTTAATGGCAGTATTTATAGATGGGGCATTCTTGAGATCTGTTGGAGAAGACGAAGAGTAATAGCTCTATTAGGTTGAATGCATTAAATGCATGGTGCTGACTTGTAGATTTCGTCTTCACTGATGCTGAGCAGGGAATGGTGCGAGTTGTTGCAGAAGTTGGCAGGTGAGCAATCAGGGTTACAGACCTGCAATAGTTGGTACAGACTGTAAGTGTCAGTCTGTTCACCTGCTCTGTCATTGTTCAGAAGGTGAAAAAGTCGTTTTGCTTTTCGGAAAGCTGGTTAGGCGTGTTTGAGAAGTCAAGAGATGTTTTAATTCAAATTCAAACTGATAAAGGATGAATTTGATTAATCCAATAAATGCTTGATGACTGGACACGTCATGCTTTGAACACATGCAGACAAGGTCTGCTGCTGGATGATGAATGAGGTCTTTCGGTGAAGCTTTGTTGAAGTCTTCCGCTGAACCTGTGAAGCCTATAAAAACTATTCTATGGCAAAGTTCTACACACAGTTGCCACGTTAATTGATACGCAGCCCAATTAGCCACTAATATATAAAACTTAATGTAATGTATGAACATATGTAAATCAAAATACAAATGAGAAAAAACAATCTCCTCCTATTTGCATCTGGTCATCATTACTTACAAGTGAGGGCTATAAAAACTATATGATAGATAATAGCATGTCAAGAAAAAATTTTAGTTTTATAACGGTAAGACATGCCTCTATCAAACAGAAGAACACCTCAAGTGTAAAATCTAATTTAAGTGCTTACAACATAAGAGATGTAAAGAACAACACATGGATTAGTAATAAACAGTTCAAATAAGGATTTCAACTGAATGTTTAAATTCTAAGCAGATATATGAATTGAAATAGCAAGAATTTAAACAGTAGACAATTTTTGAAAGACAGTAAGCTTCTGTATTCAAACGAGAAGTTTAATGTTACAGAGTTTTCAAAAACTAAGATAGATACAAAGGTTAAGAGAGAAAAAAGATACAAAACTATCACGGTCTTTTCCCTTTGCCTTTGTCTGCTTTGTCTACCTCTTCTCTTTCTCTTCTCTACCGTTCAAGTTCTTCGACTCTTCTGGTGTACTCATCATCGGCAGAGGTAGGAGGCCTGGTGGAGCGAGAACGTTAGTCCAGTTCTTCACGTAGACGGTTGTTCTTTTCTATTAGAGTCTTGTTGATAGACCTCAGTTGTCTCTCCTCCGTGATAGCCAGATCACGATCACGCTCGATATTGATCACATCGTGAGACGCGTTGAGAGCCATGTCGTTGAGCTCGATAACATGCGGGCGGTTATGGCCGAGATGAAGAGTGATGCTATGGAAGAGCTGGTAGAACAAAGTACAGTAGAGTCTGACACATTCCTTGAGTTGAGCTTCCACGTTGATCTTGATGTCAATTGACTCGTGCTTCATCTGTCCAAACCTGGTCCACACATCGTCTTGAAATTGTCGAAGAAGGGCAGCATTTTTATCTGTTGCCTTGGACGTGGCAGCTGCAAGCTCAGTGGCAGCTGTGGAGCTACTGGTAAACTCTCCCAGTCTGTCGTAAATTACGTCCAGGCGGGTCAAAATTTCCGAGTTGGCTGGTTGGGATGGAGAAAGGTCAAGGCCAATGTTGATATGCTCACTGTCGGCAGAGGAGGTGGCATCGGTAGAGGTGACGGGTCGAGAGGCTGCTGGAGAGGTGGAGCGACTGAGTCGGAGGAAGAGGAGTCGCGTGAGGGAAAGGTATGGGTGGAAGAGGAGTTGGATTTTGGGGGAGAGGGGGAGGGGTTTAGGGGGTATTTCGATATCTGTGTCTAAATGATCACAAATATTGGAAGGGCTGGGTTGGGTGATGTCTTCCGTTGGGAACCAAAAGGAAGGTGGAGGATATGAGATGTCGTCTGGTCTCAAGGAATGAGGTGTAGGTGGGGTAGGTTTGGTAAAGAGTTCTGCTAATGACGAAAGTTCAAAGATGAACTTCGTGGCAACAGAGGATAAAATGGGTGGAAACCAGGGGGTTAGGATGAGAGGGACAGGTTGGCTTGGTTCTGAAGGGGTGGTCTGGTTTCGTTCGGATGGTGTAGTTGGGTTGGTTGAGTTACGTTGGGGTGAAGCAGGGGTAGATGGGTTTGGTGAGTAATTGAAGGTTGAATGAGGGGCTGGAGAGGGTGTTCTAGTAGGCTCCTCCTGATGGATAGACTCTCCGGAGGGGTTGATTCCCTCTGAGTAGATGACTCAATAGGAATGGGTAGTGAAGCGGTAGAGAGTTGGGTGCCAGCAGACTTCCTTTTATGCCTTAGCAACTGAATAGGAGGTTTAGCTACTTCATCGGCAGAGTTAGCGTGGTCAGTGGTGGTTGGGTCCAGAGCTTTACGTGGCGTCTGGCACGCCAGCTTGGGTGAAGGTGAGGGTTGGTCAGAAGAAGGTTTACGTTTGGGTGTTGGGGATAGTTGGGGTGTGGAGGTTGGTGGTTCAGGGTTAGAAGGTCAGTGATGAAGACTTACCGGCGGCAGGCGGACTTGTCACGTCTACCGGCCCAGTTCTTGCCGTATCCACTTGGCCTGTAGTCTTTCAGCCTCTTCTTTTGTCCTTGCCTTTTTAGCCTTTAATTCATTCTTCTTCAATAGCCTCTCAGACTCTGCAGCCAAATCCTTGGCTTCGCTGAGGATATCGCGAGCAACAGTTGGGACTGGTTGGCCCAATTTGGTCGCTGCAGAGCGATATGCTTTGCTTGCAGCATCATGCGTGTCCATGTCGAAACACGTGACGACCATTGGTGAAGGCTTGGCAACTTTGTCAAGAGAGATATTGGGAAGTCCTCGTTGCTGCCTTTGCTTGTTCTCGTAGTCCATATACTTCTTGAAGAATGTGGCCGTCATCTGTTTGTCCTTGGCCATAGCTATGAGCTCATCCTCCTTAACGGAAGAGTTGATTTCCGTAGTGTCCCGTAGAAGGGCGTTGATGAGCTTGACAAATGGTCTTTTGAAATTGGGGCTCTCCTTCACTTTTTCAATGTGGTACCGAAGCTCGTTGTAGATGATAGTGTCGTAGTTGAGTTGAGTCTGTCGGTAGACGACACTAGTGAGATTGAGCTGTTGGGCAATGAACATGTCGTGGGCCCCGTTCTTGAACAGTAGACCTTTGTCAAGCAGGTGGCTTGTGCAGTAAACGTCCAAAGGGAAGAGATTCCTCAGCATTTTCCCTTGAGGTTCCCTTGGAGTGTTGATTCCCCTCATTGCTTCCCAGGCGTGGTCAGCCCCAGCAATGGAAATTTCAGAGCCTCCGCCATATCAAACTCCATAGTGATTCTAGAAATCACTTTGGCAGAGACGGAGATAGGTCGTCCTCGAATCCATCCTCGCATCACAGACGGAGACTTGGGGTCGATGACCATCCTCTGATAGAATTCCTCAGCGAGGAGGATGCTGTAGTTGTCGTCGTGTAGGCAGAAGAGCGGTAAAATCCCCGACTCGTTCATATCCTCGCAAGCTTTGACTCCGGTGGCAAATGTGCAGACAGTTTTGAGGTCGATGCACATGCGAGGTAGATACGTCTTTGGGTCCAGAGCCACAATGACGTCGTGAGGAGTAGGAAATTGAGGGTATCCTGGAAGGTTGATAGACAGACTGGGTGGAATGGCCTTCTCAGGGTCAAACGCTTTCCTACTGTCGCTTTTTGACTTGGAAGAGGATTTCACCTACAAAAACACATTAAAAAATTAGGGGTTTTGTCCTGACATAACAAATAATCAAAGATTTCATTTTTGAAAAATAAATTGAAATTTCAGATGAAACATTTGAAACCCTTGAATGTCCGGATAGATAGAACAGAGAAACAATAACAGAAGATTTCTCGAAAAAAATGAGTATCTAAAGTACAGAGAAAACTGTTAGTTTCAAGGTTTTGAAAAACAACAACAATGGCGGAAACAGTCAAGATACGCAAAGCGTCCTTTCGGATTCCTTAATAAAGTAACTCAAAAGATGAAATACTAAGCATAAATTAATGGATAGTAAATCAGAGAGTAATAAAGAGTTTACCATTGTCGCTGTAGGGAAGAAGAAGTAGATTATATATGAAAAGAGAGAAGGAGCAGTTGCAGAGAAAAAGAGAGGGTTTGAGTAGAGAGAGAAAATCTGAGAGAGAGGGTTCGTAAAGTTTTTGAAAAGGCGGTTCAAAGTCTATTTAAAGGAGAGAAAAATCTTTAGCGAAAAGTTGTAACTTAAGATATTTTCAAAGTAATTAAGAAAATGACTTTTAACCCCGTTGCCTTTTAGAAAACCTTTCCCGCTTTAATAGACTAAACAATTGAAATACTAACCTGGTGAAAGCGAAGAGCTTAAGTTTGCCGTTAGAAGGCAAATAAAGTCTGCCGGTTAGTAGTAGTTTAAGTCTACCGGTATGAAAGAAAAACTTGAAAATTGAAATTAAGTAGTAGAATCAATCATACCAAGATTTCTCCTTAAATAAGCAAACCTGGTTGCATCCAGTGACTTGGTGAGAATGTCAGCCAATTGATGTTCAGTTGGAACGTATTCCAGACAGATGTTACCTTTCTCCATATGATCTTTGAGGAAGTGATAACGGAATATCAATGTGTTTTGTCTTTGAGTGCATCACTAGATTCTTGGAGACTGAAATTGCAGAAGTGTTATCACACATCACACATGATTGGACAATTTGCAGTCTTGATGTTGTAGTCCACTAGTTGTTGCTTCATCCATAGCAGTTGAAAGCAACAGCTGCTGGCAGCAATGTATTCTGCCTCAGTGGTAGAGTTTGCAACTGAACCTTGTTTCTTGCATGACCATGAGACAAGTCTATTTCTAAGAATTGACAGGTCCCACTGGTGCTTCTTCTGCTCACTTTGCAGACTGCATAATCTGCATTTGAGTACCCAACTAGATCGAAGTTGTTGCGTTTTGAATACTAGATACCCGTATTTGTAGTTGTTGAAACATATATGATGATACGTTTGGTAGCAAGCAAATGTGATTCCTTTGGATCTTCCTGAAATCTCATTGAAGCGATCGTATGCTTGTCTCAAGGTCTCCTTGGGATCCTTCTTGAAGGAGTCGAACTGCTGGATAAAGGTATACTTTTTGTTGTCTCTTATGTCTTGGTCTCCTTCCAAGTATTCGACAAGAGCCTCCCATATTTTTTTTTGCAGAAGTACACCGGATCACTTGCTGGTAAATGCTGGTGTCTAGAGAGCTAGTTATGATGTTGATGGCTTTGCTATCTAGCTCTACTAGCTTTCTGTCGTCCTCTGTCCATTTAGATTCTTCTTTGGGTACTTCAGCAGGATTTCCAGTTATGGATGCTAGAAGATTTGCCTTCATAGGTGCATGACGTCCTGCTAGTACGCATTTCCATAACCTGTTGTTCAATAGAATTCATAAAACGCATTACCTTATCCTTCCAAACATCGAAATGGCCTTCGTCCAATATTGGGACGTGGTTCGCATTTGATGTAGGCAGCATGTAGTGTGTTTGTGCCATTGGATCGTGACTCTCAAGAGTTTAATCTTGGAAAAACTAGTTTTCGAAGAGTTAAGCTCTGATACCAATTGTTAGTCCCAAAGGGCACAATAATAAGCTAGAAGGGGGGTTGAATAACTTATTAGACACTTAAAAACTTTTCGTATAAGTTCCTAAAACAAGCACTTGCAATCTATTAAAGAGATTGAAGTAGCGAAAGTCTTGTAAGGAAGACAGTTTAGGTCTGCCGGTGAAGCACTACCGGTAGACTTGGCTGAATACTCAAGTCTGTTGTTTGAAGCGATAAGTAAATAGATATGAAACAGTTTAAAGCAGTAATCAACAGTAATGAAAGAACACATGTATTTTGAGATGGTTCGCACTATAAAGAGTGCTACGTCCACCACCAAGGCAGTCAACCTTGGATTTAAATGTGCATTATGTTTTCCACTAGTTCTATTACAAAGAGTTTCAATGGATCGTGTACAAAATATTTGACTAGTGTTTGGGGGTTTGAGAATTGAATATCTGGAAAAACACAATATTCAATTGTGCAGAAGAATAGTTAAAGAACAACAATAAGAAGCAAATGATAAAGTGTTGATGCAAATCTTCTTGATTGTTCTCGAGGACTTCTTGATCAGTTTACGATTTCTTGAATGCACTGAGTATATAAGACTTGTAGTTGTTGGAGAATTTCAGAGCATTGTTTTCTTCAGTCTTTAATGGCAGTATTTATAGCTGAGGCATTTTTGAGATCCGTTGGAGAAGACGAAGAGTAACAACTCTATTAGGTCGAATGCATAAAATGCATGGAGCTGACTTGTAGATTTCGTCTTAACTAATGCTGAGCAGGAAATGGTGCAGAGTTGTTGCAGAAGTTGGTAGGTGAGCAATCAGATTTGCAAACCTGCAATAATTGGTACAGACTGTAAGTGTCAGTCTTTTCACCTGGTCTATCAATGTTCAGAAGGCTAAAAAGTCTTCTTGCTTTTCAAAAAGCTGGTCAGGCGTGTCTGAGAAGTCAAGAGATGTTTTAATTCAAATTCAAATTGATAAAGGATGAATATAATTAATCTACTAAATGTTTGATGACTGGACACGTCATGCTTTGAAAACGTGCAGACAAGGTCTGCCGCTGGATGCTGAATGAGGTCTTCCGGTGAAGCTTTGCTGAAATCTTCCGCTGAACCTGTGAAGCCTATAAAAACTATTCTATGACAAAGTTCTATACATAGTTGTCACGCTAATTGATACACAGCCCAATTAGCCACTAATGTATAAAACTTAATGTAATATATGAACAAATGTAAATCAAAATACAAATGAGAAACAACACTTACCAATTGTTAATGTGAGTAGCAAAGTTCTAAAAATCGTCAGGCGGCTGCTAAACGGCACACTAGCGCCTAGCACCTAGGGGACTAGTTGGGGCATAATCGATGCCTAGGCGGGGCCTAGAATTAAAGCATAATTACCATTTTTTTTTGATAATTTACATCAAAGATCAAACACATTGACTACAAATTAATTTTTTTTTTATGTTTGTCATTTATCATTATCAAACACTTGTCTATATTTGTAAAATGAACAAAAATATACAAACCTACCATTAATCCAAATTCTCAACAACCCCAAAGCAATAAACTAGCCAAGTTTAGAACTAAATATATATATATATATTACTCTACCTACCTACTGCCCCTACAACCCACAATCTAACATATCCTCCCTAATCCCTTCTCATTCTAAATTCTGAGTCTCGAGACAGCCTCCTTCTTCTTCATCTTTTTTTTTCATCTTTATTCTATCTATCTGGCAGATCGGCAACCCTTTTTTCTTGATTTCTTTTTTTCTGTTCTCTCTCTCTCTCTCCGACAGACCGACTCTCCTCATTTTTTCATCATCCAATCTCTTTCCTCCTAGATCTAACCCTTTAATCTATCCACTCTCTCATCCCACCGAATATCCATAAAATCAAACCTCTTTTCTTTCTACCAACCTCTCTGCCTCACCATTACCACTCCCCCTTCCTTCTCCAGTTCGCCCCCCCCTTCTTTCTCCGGTCACCGCATGCCACAAAATCAAAGCTACAAAAATAAATTAAGGTCGGTGAGGTTTGGCGTAGGCGTCGACTTGGTCGATTAGGCGGCAACTAAGAAAGTCGTGGCGGTAGAGAAGGGCCTAGCGCCTAGGCAGAGCTAGGCATGGAGTTTTAGAACACTGGTGAGTAGTAAAATATGTCGAGGTTGAAAATCTTATAAAAATGAATAAATAATTTATAATATTTTTATCCCATATTAAATATTTACTTTTTTATTTTTATGTATTTATGAGAAAATGGTAAAATTATAATAACAAAAGTTTATTAATGAATAGTTGTCTTTGTGTTTTCAAGGAACTAAAAAAACTTAAAATTTTGACATTTTGGCTTTGATTTTTTAATGCATAAAGGTTGGTATACCTAACTTATTGGATTTTAGGCTATAAGCTGAATCAAACACTTTAAAAATGATTTATTTTAAGCTAAAAAGCCAAAAATCACTCAAAAAAAAAAATTTGTAACAAACAGGCACTAAATATTAGACTTTGTGAATGGAAAATGGTGTTGTACTTTCTCTCTCTCACACCGATCACCACGTTAGGAATGACAAAAAGTCACCTTGGGCATTGGAGTAAACATTTAATTTTCCAGAATACCTAAACGTAACACCTAAATACCTAAACGTAACATCATTTAATAGTTACACTTACCTAACTACCCCTTTGTGCATTTAACACCTAAAAACCATTAACAACCCCAAAATTGTACCCACCCACCAACCACACCCCCTCCCCCCCCATACGAACTCCCTTCCTGTCTCCTCCCTCCCACATACCCATCTATCCTCTCTCCTCTCTCCTCTATCAGTCAACAAACAAATTGAAATCATTCCCTTCTCCTTTCTCTCTAAACCTCCCCCTTCCTGTCTCCTCCCTCCCCCATACGATCTCCCAAGAAAATGTCGATCACGTCTCTCCTCTCTCAGTCAACAGGTAAGTCCCTTTCTAATTTTGGATTAATTGTGACTTGTTCTGTTTTTGGTTAGTTGCGATTTTCTTTCTCTTTTTCTCTCTATCAATTTAATTTCGAATTTTGGAAGTCTTGGCATAATTTTTCTCTCTGTAAAAGAAATTCAAAATTTTTTTTTCAAATTCCAGAAAAACAATCGCTACAAAGTAGCGGTACTCGGGTAGTACAACCGCTACAAACAAGCGGCCACAGAAATAAGCATTTGCTTCTTGGTGACGGTACTTAGCTTGAACATTCGCTGATTGGTAGCGGCACTAATTTTAAAAATCCGCTGGTTGGTAGCGGCACTAATGCTAAACATCCGATGTTCCCTAGCGAATGTTTAGCCCGACTTTTTTTTTACCATTATGTGAAAATATTTTCAAAATTAAAATATATTACCTGAAAATCATCATTAGCATTTTCATCTTCGTTGGGATTACAATCATAATCCATTAGAGCGAATGAGTTTGGAGAATTTTTTTTTTTAGTGAGAAAGATGAAGATGATTTTTTTTTTTTTTTTGGATTGAGTTAGAAGTGTTAGGGTCACTCTAAGTGAGTTAGGATGGGTGGAAGTAATTGGAGGGGGTGGTTGGTTGGGGATGTAAATGAAGGGTTGTTGAGGAATTAAATGTGTAGAGGGGTAGACGTGTAATTTTATTCATTAAATGGTGTTACGTTTAGGGTCTCTCGTAATTTTCTTGCGCTTTCATTTCCAATTCCTCTATGCATTTCTCTCTCTTGCCTCACAAACTCCCTTTCAGGATCAATATCAAACAAGAAGACTTTGGGTGAGCTTCGTTTTCTTCTTTAAGTGAAATCTACTATTTCTCGGATTTCTTCTTTCTACATTAGCCCTGTGAGCTACCTTGTACACTGATTCTTTCATTGTGATGTAGATGAATGCATTTGTTGTCTGCAGGAGGTCCCTTCCATAACAATTTTCGACACCCACATCGGAGTCATGAGTGATCAATCTACAATAAAACGTTTCTTATTTGTCAATGATTTTCTTAAAATTATGTACTCCATCACTATTATATTAATTGTTAGTTTTCCTGCAATTTTCAAGACGCCCACATCGGAGTCACAAGTGATCAATTGCAATAAAACACGTCATATTTGTCGATGATTTTCTTAAAATTATGTACTCCATATGGAATTGTTACAATTTCTTTTACTCTTCATACTTTTTCTTTCCTTTTACAAAGAAAGTAGACAAGGAGGGTAGGTGATAGGGGATTTTAAGAATAAAAAAACAAAAAAGGATTTATGCGGTTTATGCGGTTTAAAACAAAAAGGTGGCACTTGAACAATTATAATTTTATGAAATGGTACCGACCCGCAGTTAATCATATATATAAAGCATAATTTTCTATGGATGATTATTTTGTTAATTAATCAATAGTTTAGTTTTTAGATTTTGATTACTTCCATGTCCCAAAATTATTGTCATGTTTTTTTTTTGCATGTCTCTTTTTTTTTTATCTAGTTTGAAAGTTTTTTTTCAGGACAACATTTTTACCGTTCAACTCTTAAATTTTATTTCTATTTTAATTATGAACCACATGAATATGGTCTTTAAAGAAAACTACACATCATACCAAGATTAATGATCAAGTAAATTGTTTTTCCTTAATCAGTGTGTCATGTCGGATCAAACATGACAAAATTTTGAGACGGATGGAGTATTTTTTATTGTGAATAATTTTGTGTTTAAATATTTATTAGATAGTGTGTCTATGTAAGGGTGTTATTGTTTATTGATTTCATATTTTGTTGAGGTGCTAAACTTTTTATTTGTTTTTAAAAGAACTTAAAAACATGGATCTGATAAGAAAAAAAAAACCAATTGATTTGGTCTCGAACCAAAATTTTTAATATTTTTAATATTTTTAACATGTATATGATTGAGGGTCTGTCTACTTTCTAAAGCTTTTAATTGCTCCAGTTCAAAGTTTTTTTTCATTAGGAAAAGAAAAATTTTGGGGGTAAAAAGACTCCAATACCTCTTAATGAGGGTGAGACGCAATAGTAAAATGCATCGCGGTACATCGACTTTTGCACCACTATGAATCAATTTAAATGAAATCAATTTAAATTACAATATCCAAATTTTGCACCGTAATACATAAATTTTAATTACCTAATCCAAATTGCATCGCAGTATCAACTTTTATGTACCGCGATAAATTAATTTTTGAACCGCGATACATTACATAATCTAAATTGCACCGTGGTACCAACCTTTAAGTACCGCGATGAATTAATTTTTTTACCGCGATAAATAAAATTTTATCTAAACTATTTTTGCATCGCGATACAAAATGATAATAAACCAGACCATGCCTTCCATTTTCTTCTTCCATCTCCTTTATCATAAGCTTTTTTTCTTCATTTATTTCCGCCTTTGTCCTTTTGAAAAGTCCTTAAACCATCACATATTCATTACAGTTTCGTATTTAATGAATTAAAAAAATTGTTTATCTTTTCGGGGTATTGCCCCCGAACCCCCACGAAGGGGCGCTGCTCCCTTGACTCATGCGACCTAACCAGGTAGGTCGATCCTCGTTTTATTGCAAAACAATGGTGATTTTCAAATTCAATGTGTTTATTGGAGATGTTGAAGAAGACGATGATATTTTCGGAACAATATTTCGAAAAACGATCTTTTACAATTGAAAAAAAAAACCATAGATTTTTTAGATTAAAAACTTTTGAAAATAGACCGGTCATAATTTTTTCCCATGAAATTTTCTACATTTGGTAGATTGTGTGAGATGAAATTATTAAATTTGGAAAGCAGTATGACATTTGAGACGATCCAAGTATACCGTACCGATCCAATTATTTGTTTATTGGACAATGCCACTAATTTGAAAGGCCTAAACTTCGCAAAGAATTTGCCAAATTGAAGTCTCTAAGTTATTCTTAATAAATTTTGTGGGCTTTTGAGTCAAACCCAAATTGATAGTCCATGTTAGTAAGTACGAAGGGATATAACTGGACCGGTCCCTTTTGTGATATATTCAATGGCTAAGATTTCAAATATTTTTATTTAATCGATAAACTATACTTTTAAGATAAAAGAATGAGTATACACTTAATAAAATAGGATTAGGGGTGCATTGTGTCGTAATTCAAATTTTATGCATCGCAATTCCAATATGTGCATTGATATTCCAATTTTTGCATTGGGATCACTAAGATGAAGTTTCATGCATCACAATTCAATTATCATGCATCACGATGGATACATAATTCAAAATCATATATTGGGATGCATCGGTTTTATTTTGATTTTTCTCTCACTTTGTTTCTTCACATTTATCTTCAAGTTAGACAACCTTGACTCCCGGCAATTGAACACCCACGTATATCCACGATAAACAACTTTACAAGCTATTGAAACAGGAAAAGAGATTCACTAGATAAATTTTAGGAAGGGAGATTCACCAAAGAAACTTTAGGAAAATATAAAGATCGACTACGAGAAAGTTTAGGAGGAAGTTATCAGGAAGATTCACTTGAAAATTTTAGGAATAAAAGAAAATTTAACGGAGAAGTTTTCGAAAGAAATTACCATATATGTTTTTGCGGGACATTTACCGCATTCTTAACCAAGATGAGTAATGTGTATATCGTAATTCTTATGTGCGCATTGGTAATCCAATTTTTGCATCGAGATTATTGGGAAGAAGTTTCATGTATCACAATTTAAAAATCATGTATCGTAATGGAAACATAATTCAAAATCATGTATTGGGATGCATCAGTTTAGCTTTGATTTTTCACTCACTCTGCTTCTTCACATTTATCTCCCAAGTTAGATAGCTTAGACTCCCGACAATTGATTACTCTCGTATATCCACGAAAATCAACTTTTTTCGCTACAAACTTGGAATGGAAACAGAGGCTCACCGGAGAAAGTTTAGGAATTGAGATTCTTTGGAGAAATTGTAGGAAGAAATAATAAATTGCAGTACGAATTCAGATAAATTAAGGAAGACGTAGATATTTGGAATGAAAACAAAAATTCACCGAAAAAAATTTAGAAAGGGAGATTCACCGGAGAAATTTTAGGAAAAAAAGGATATGGTGTGGGTTTTGACCTGCCTATGATATGGATATCGATTGCTTTACAGAGCAAGTTCATTTGCCGCGTCGTGATGAACATTTTAGGAAGAAAATAATGAAAGTGGACTTATGCAGTTGGAGAAAAAATGATACTGGAACAATTACAAATCTCTAAAAATGGACCGGCCCACAATTTATCCTTATACAAATCATCCATCTATGTTGGGCCTTTTCCAATTCAACATTTTAAAATAAGATAAATTGCAGGCCGTTCACTTTGCAAGTTTTGAAACCTTTTAGTCCCCTATTCTTTGGGGATATTGCGAGTCAGTCCCTTTTCTCAAATTTCTAATCTTTCCGGTATCTTTTTTTAGCCGCATAAAGACACTTTTGTTACATTATTCCTAATTGCCCCTCTGCCCATCAAGCTAGTTTCAACGTTAATATTTCTCTTCCCTTCCGACATGATTTCTCCCTTTACGCTCTCATTATATCGAATGCCAGCCAATAGAATGATGTGCTAGTTGTAATACACGTGGTAATCTATCTATGTTGCATTAATGAAATCTTTGGAGAATAGCATCGTCAACCCATTCAGTTGCAAAAATAGCTCCAATGCCTCTCAAGTTTTGAACTTGGTTGCCGAAGTCTTTTTCCTCCCAAATTTTGCATTTTAGTCCTAAATCAATTTAAAGTTTTGATCAATTTCATTTATAATGCAAAGTAATATTTTTGTAGTCAAAAGTGATACTTTTAATTGAAAAAAATAACACTTTTTTTAAAAAGTGATAATTTCCACTAAGGATACAAAGTAACATTTTCGCGACAAAAGTGACACTTTTAAGGTCATAAGTGACTAATTTTATTTATAATGTAAGGTTACACTTATGGTCAAAAGTACCATTTTTTATGCCAAAAGTGACATTTTTTAAAAAATCATTAAAGATGCAAAGTAACACTTCTTTGGTCAAAATTGAAACTTTTAATACTAAAAAGTGACATTTAAAAGCTCAAATGTGACGGTTTTCATTGATAATATAAAGTGACACTTGTAGTCAAGAGTGACACTAATGCCAAGAGTGACACTTTTTAAGGTCAAAAGTGATACTTTTAAGAAGAAGAAAAAAAGATAAATTTTCAAGATGCAAAGTGACATTTTTAGGGCCAAAAGTTACTCTCTTTTTTTGTATATATTTTTCCATTAAAGATGCAATGTCACATTTTTAGGATCAAAATTTAAACTTTTAATGCTAAAAAAAAATTATTTATGAATCTCTGACCAATTTAACATGAATACATCCGTCTTACAAATTTAGACTCATATGATCATGCTATCTAAGTCTTTGCCTTAGAGATTTTAAAGGGAGCACGACCTGATGGGACGACCCGTTTAAATAAAGAAAATAGGGGAAATTGCGGGTTGGTACACTTTCTCAAATTTATAATCGCTCCGACTCGTCGCTTTTTTTTCAGCAGTTAAAATTCATTTCGTGAAATTGTTTTTAAAATTCCCGTAAAAGGGAAAGAATTACTGGAATTCGTAAGGATGAAAGAATAATAAAGGTGAGAGGTAGGGTAGTGAAGAAAAACACTTGTTTCACCTTAAATTCGATTAATCTACCACGCTAACTTCCCACTCACTTTCCTCTTCATCTATCAATCTTCTGTTTCACCTGTGTTTTTTTTCGTCTTTTTGTTTTTGCGATGCATCCAATTGGAATTTCGATGCATCAAAATCATGCATTGCAATTTCAAACTCATGCATCGTCTTTAACAAAAGACGCGTCATGAAGGGACATTAGGTTTGGTTCATTTTGCGATGCATTCAATTAAAATTTCGATGCATCAAAAGCATACATCGCAAATTGAAATTCATGCATTTTCTTTAACCTAAGCTCGAAAGTGCGCATGTTCGATTGAAATCATTAAGGGTGTTGTCGTCCTTTTGCACCAAGAATGCCTTTACCGGTTAGAAATAAAAATCGTGGAATTTAGCCATTACATCATCACTGTAGAGGATCAACTTGGTTATCACCCTAAAAAGTTGTGAGCAAGATGGTAAGATTGGTAGTAGCTTTAGCATTTGTTCGAAAAATTAATACTCCTCCATTTAAAAATAATAATCACTTCATTTTTTTTAAAGTGAATATTTATTTTCTTAACTTTCTTTTTTTAGATGACACTTTTACTATGCTGCCCTTGATTTGATTTCAAAGTTAATTGATGGTCTCACTATCACATGATCATTTTTAATTAGAAATCACACATCTTAAAAGTTATATTAGAATAAATTATTTGTGTATCTGATGGAAGGGGAGAAAACAAGAATTATAGCGAAATGCAATCATGGGTTTGATGTGGAATGCATTCGAGAATTGAGATGTCCGATTTGTGGAAATTGTATACCCCTAAATTTCGGAATCTTGGTCAAACAAAGTCTCACAAGATAAAAATGTAAGGAAAGACAATGGTGACAGACTCCCACATGGGGAAAATTTTAAATTGTACAATTGTTTTTGATTCTCTTCTATTGTCTAAAAAGTTCAACTTGGAAGTTAAAAAATTGGTAAAATATATAAAAATAAAAAAATAAAAGTGTTTTCTTTCTATTTCCATCTTGTTACCTAAGAAAATGGAGGTATTACCATTTACCAATAGAAATCCAAGTATGGAGGTATTGGAAAACTTCTGAGTTTGTTTATGTCGGCTTACTCAAGTCATGTAACAACCCACGCAGTTTGGTCTGTGTGAGTGTAACAAGTAACAACTAACAACTAACACACTTTATGTAAAAGTAGCATAAAGTCCACTAGCTTTCAACATTAAAAAACGAAAAAAAGATGGTAATTGGAAAAGAAGAAAATATTTTGGAGATACCAACATGGATTCAGATAGATTTTGGATGCATTTCGTGTATCTAAAAGAGCATCATACCGAAAGTGATCGTGTTGTCGATATTGGATATTTGGCTTATTTAATTTTTAAAATAAACACCGTGAGTAGACGGGAGGGCCCCACCTAAAACCCTCCAGCATGTTTATCAGTATCGGTACACTTTATAGCGTAGCTCCCATGTGTGTGGAGTTTATGTTCAAGAAGAGAGACAACCCTCATTATATGAACTAGAGGATGTTATTTATACCTGATGGAATGAGTTCATCCCGATGCGTATGTGTCTAGCTCAATCCTTCAGACATCATGTAAAATACAGTGGGTCATTACATGAAGCTCAAAACGTCATTAAAACGAATCTAAAATATGCACATCACACATTAAATAAGAGAAATAGTAGATAAAATGAAGTGATATCAACTTTATTATTTTGTTAGGTTCACTTTTTAACACAAAGTAAAGCTATAAAAGAGAAGCCAACAACATAACTCCTCAGTTCCACTCAAACCAAATGCACGTTTGGAAAATCTAATAGTTAAGGAATATATAAATATCATTAGAGTTTGTCATAATTATAAATTTAATTAAGGAAAACCAATGTGGTTACAACACAATATATAGTAAAAATGAAAATTATAAAAATTATAGGCATAATTTTTTAAAGTAGTCTTTAAATGAAAAATCACAAAATATAATAATTGACTCTTTGCTTTCAATAGAGTGAGTGAATATATAAAATGTCACATCATTCTATTTATAAATTAAGTATTAATTATTTTTTTGAACTCATGTATAAATTATATTACTCAGTGAAATAATTTTTTTGGGATATCATAGTTGATGGCTTGATGCCTCCCAAAAAGTAATCTTACCCCAACGCGAGACAATATTAAGTAATTCTATATAATGTGTTAATAATTTTAGTGGTATAAGATTAACGACATGTTACAAAATGGTGATGCAATACTGTTGGAAAATTTGTGTAATGTAAAAGAAATTGTGTAAACTTGAGACACAAATTTCTTTATGAGTCATTTGTGTAATGACAAGGGTAATTATGAAAATGTATTATATTCCGTAAGAATATTAAAATTATATATTTATTTGTCCAATTTGATATTTGGATGAATAAGTTATGGATAATTAAAGTGTGGTGTTGAAAGTAAAGATGTTAAAAGGACTGAGAACCACATGGTCGACCTGTTAAACCTAAACCAAAAGGGTTCCAATCCATTTAACTTTCTGACTAAACGGGCTGACCCTATGGGGTTGCGTTTATTTGGGTTGCCTGTTGGGTTCTAGGACTAGTAGTTTTTTTCAAAAAAAAAAATCTCTCTAAAAGTCTAACTCATGCCCAAAAAGACATAGAGACCCTAGTCTCACTCTCTCAAACATTATACGACTACACCCAAAAACCCAAAAAGGCGAAAACGGAAACGACAGAGGGGAAGGGGCCGAAATCCGAATCTGATTGGAGACTGAAGAGTAGAGATGTTAATAGGGCCGAGAACCGCATGTTTCAACCTATTAAACCGGTTTTTTTCAAGGTTAGGTTTGCAGTTTTAGTAGATCGTTTAAAGCGGATTGTTGGTCCACAATAATGCTCAAATAGGCTAGAGGGGGGTGAATAGCCTATGATACCACTTTAAAAACTTTCTTTTGAATACGAATGAAGTATATGTTTTAGTGGCATAGACGGTTAACTTGTCAAGCATGTTTGCTAGTTGATTAGAACAGAACAGCAGACTTGCTCTCAACAAAGTTGTGAACTCTTCTGGTGAACCGTCAGTAAATCAAAAGCTTGTTTGAAAGAGTTTAAGCAGCGGAAATATTGAGGCTTAGATTTTGAGAAGTCTTAAGTGGCTATACACGATTATATGATCAGAACAACAACACACTTAATCTTTCTTCCAAAATGTGGATTTTAGGAAGTCATTGGAATATGGTTTTTCAAAAGATAAATCAGTTTATTAAAAGCTCATAGAGAGATAAAGACTTGAAGATAAATAATTGTAAGAACATCTAAATTTATTCAAAGATAAATTATAGATTACATCAACCTAGACTCTCTATGAAAAGTTTATGATCTCATCTCATCAAACCTAGATCTTGTACTTAATCATTCATGGACAAACTTTTAAGTACAAAGAATAATAGGACACGTGATGAGGAACAGTTATGAGAAGACGCTTTTACGGTTCGTTCAGATAAGAAATTATCTGAACGAATGAGTGCAAATCACTCAACCTCCTTAGATGATTTATTACACAATCAACAACATTTGTATGTGAATACAAATATGAAGATATGAATGTAACATGTACAGACAGCTCTTTATTTTCTTTGGGCAGCATCTGAGTCTAATCTTCAAATCGATCCAAAGACTTGACCTTTAGCTTTAGGAGTAAAGTCCTCAAGCTTTAGCTAAAGGCTCAGTTCTTCGAAGGAAGGTGAAGAACTCAAGTCAAGAACTGGGTTCTTGACCAAGATATGAATCTTGACTGTTGATAATTTCTGATCTCTCTTCTCTTCTTCAAAGTTGTTCTTCCTAGCATTCCACAGAAGGTGTTTTGCTAAGATCTGAGTAGGATCACTGTAATCTGATTGTAGAGATCTGAGATGCGTTGGTGAAGACGATCTCGTTGTAGATCTCTTTTCTTCTTTTTAGTTCTTGATACAAATTTTTCACTCTTTCGCTTACGTGCACACTCTTTGAGGAGTAAAAGAGATTTTCTTTTTATAGACCGATGTCAAGATGATCATTGAAATTCGAAGGTAAACTGTCTATCTGTTAGAGATGATGTTGTTGAAATCCACTGGATAAAGATGTTTTGTTCGCTGGATCTTTGACTGATGGATAAAGACTTTGTCTTGAAGATCCTGAACTGGTTGCCAGTCAGACTGTCATTGATAAGTCTCTGAAAGGTGAGTCTGACATCTGATGCACTGTTTAGATGGTTTGTCCAATAAAGTAGATTCTTTTCCAGACCACATGAGTGAGAAGAACTTGCATTATCAACGGTGACAGACTTCACAAAGATTTGGATAGCTTTCGAAGCTTGAACACTTTTTGTCTTAGTCTTGATTTGTTGCAATCTTGACTTCTCTGAAGCACATCCATAATGAAGTCTGCTGGTATGAAGTTCAAAGGTGAGTCTATCTTGAAGGAATGGCTGCTGATTGTTGATGTGAACATTCAAACCAAAGGAAGTCTGCTGATAGGTCTTCAAGGTATCTTTGTGATGCACTTGACGAGTTTGTTGATGAAGAGTCCTTAGAGACTTTGTCATTGTAGCACGTCTGCTGGTGGCAAGTCTTCAAGGTGTCTTTTAGTGCATATAACAAGTCTGCTGTTGACGAGTCTTACGAAGAACCTTTTGAAGCTTCAGCGAGTCTGCTGGTGCTTGTGCATATGAAGCTGCTGGTCTGTTCAATCATCTATGAGGAGGTTAGGACTAGACTAGGATGACCTAACCTATGACCTATGTGTTGTCAAACAAGCTACCACACTAACCGGTACGCAGACCTTTTAGCCACTTGTTATGACACATAAGTAATGGGGACAATCAAATCAAAATATTCAGAATATGCAAGGTGATAAGTCAATTATTAAGATCATATTCCAACACGGACCGTTTAAATAACCGTAACCAATTAGGGACCAAAACCGACAGGATTGACCGATTAACATCTGTGTTGGTCACGCTAGAATTTAAGTTGTCATTCCAACTTTCCATCTGTTTTTTTATACTAACAATTATGTTAGTCTTACTTTCGGTAGTATAATTTAAATTTTATCTTAAAAAAAAAAGTAAAACTGCTTTGAGCACAAACAAATTTTTTAGTATAGTTTTTTTTTTGGTCATCTCTATTTTTTTTCGATCATTACACAATGAAAATATAAAATTTAAATACTAACTGAAAAACAACTATGCAAGTAAAACCCATAATGAATCTAAGTTATTCAAAATTGGATTATGTTTAGTCTAATAAAAGTTTAATCTATGATATTTATGATTCTCGACTTATTTTATCATTTCATGCTTGATTAGGACTTTTTAGTTTTTAACTAGTAAAACTTGAAATCTTGAAGTTTGTTTGTGTTTTAAACTTTATCACTTATGTTTGATGTTGTTGACGCGTTGCATGACTCATTTGAGTCATTTTGTTTTGGATTGTGTGTTGTTGAATGTTGATTATTGGCTCGTTTCCCATTAATTACTTGGTTTCTAATTTTATATTATATATATATAAGTTTTTTTAATTTTGTTAAGGTGTAACTTGTTTAAAACTGAAACCTAGAGGGTTATGTCTAGGTTTGCAATTTTAGTGAACCGTTTAAACCGCAACTGATTAGGGACCGAAACCGACAAGGTAGGCATAAATCGATAGGGTTGGACCGATTAGCATCTCTACTGGAGTGGTCATCGTCTTCACTAACTCTTCAATCGTGCTCACTCTGTCTTCAATCGTACTCACTCTGTCTTTAATCGTGCTCGTCGTCTTCAATTGGTAAGTTGTGAATTAAACCCTAATTCATAAATTAATAATAGTAAAGTAAATCCTTGAACTAAGTATTCTATTAGTACTGGTGATGCTATTAAAAGTAATTACAAATTTATGACGTCTTTTCTTCTTTCGCTAAAGTCCCGACTTTCTTCTTTGTTTTTGCATGAATGGATCGGTGCATACTGTGTAGAGATTGTGGCAGACTGACAAACTGTATAATTAGTCGATATAAATTACTCCCAACGTGTAGAAACTAATAAAGTTTAGGAATAACGGCCTTACTTTTCCATTGATTGAATCACCTATTTATAGGGAGAGTTACAATTAGGTTTACACTTGGAGTAGGGTATAAGAAACCTATACAAGGAAGGTAACAACATAAGGAAAGAACTATACAAGGTAATTACCACTAACTAATAATTACAAATAAACAAGAATAATAAATATATTATTCTCTAATATGCCCCCACAAGATGGACGACCGAGAGGAGAGTCCAATCTTGTGAAGTAAGTGATGAAACCGTTGGTGAGCAATAGGCTTAATCAGTGCATCGGCCAACTCATCAGCCGAGGAGACATGGCAAACCCGCGTAAGCCCATCCTGAACTTGTTGCCGGATGAAATGAAAGTTCAAGGCCACATGCTTCATGCGAGTATGGAAGACCGGGTTAGAGTAGAGACTAGTGGCACCGACATTGTGACAATAAATGACGAGTTGAATGGAGGAGGTGATACACAATCCGGTGGGCTCGGCAGCCGACAATGGCAGCGACAACAACGGTATTTTCAGCGAGTAACATACTGGTTCCACGAGACTGGGTTGCTACCTAAGTAAACAATGCAGGCACTTGTGGATATGTAGTCATCTTTGTTGCCCGCCCAATCAGCATCAGTGAATGCATGAAGAGCTTGGGGGGACTGGCGATGAAGTAAAATGCCATTATTAATAGACCTACAGAGGTACCGGAGAACATGTTTGGTCGCATTCCAATTCTTAGTAGTCGGCCTATGCATGAAATGAGAGAGTTTGTTGACGGCGTAGACAACATCTTTGCGAGTAAGAGACAGATATTGAAGACTCCCAATCACTGCCCAAAATTTTGTTGGAACCATGAGAGTTGTGTCCGACTAAAGGGTTAAGTTTGGCGAGGTAGGGAGTGGAGTAGCAACCGAGCGAGCATCGGTCATGCCCGTACGAGTAAGAAGATCGGCAATGTACCCACGCTATGAGAGCAGGAGACCACTTGGTCGCTTGAGAACCTCAACATCAAGAAAATAATGAAGTTCTCCAAGGTCTTTGAGGGAGAAGCGAGCAGTGAGCAAGGAGAAGAAGGTCTGGACTGCAGCAGGCTGGTTCCCAGTGATGATGATGTCATCCACATAGACTAGAAGATAGATGGTGGTGCTCCATGTATTAAGAATGAACAATGAAGTGTCTGCCACATAATTTTTGAACCCGGAGGCAAGGAGAAACTGACGCAGTTCATTGTACCATGCTCGGGGAGCCTGCTTGAGACCATATATAGCCTTGTGAAATCGACATGCATGTTGAGGGTTGTCCTTGTCAAGGAATCTTGGTGGTTGAGCCATGAACACCTCATCGAACAGATTGCCTTGAAGAAAGGCATTGTTCACATCCAATTGCCGAAGATCCCAACCTCGACATATGGCCAGTGAGAGAACAAGAAGAACAGTGGTCGGTGAACCACCGGGCCGAAGGTCTCGTGATAGTCTACTCCTGGTCGCTAGTGAAAACCCTTGGCCACAAGACGAGCTTTGTAGTGATCAATAGTGTCATCAGGGTGTCGTTTTATGTGGAAGATCCATTTACAACCAACAATATTGCGAACATCTGCCGAGGGAACCAAATCCCACACACCATTACAAGTTAAAGAATCATACTCCTCGGACATGGTCTGCGCCACTTGAGATCTTTGAGAGCTTGAGTGACACATGTTAGTTCGCTGGCCGCTGCTAGTTGAGCCGAGAGACTCATTTTCACCTAAGGTTTGAAAATATTGTTTTTGGAGTGGGTAACCATGAAAGAGGTGCTAGCGGGAAGGGGAACATATACAACGAGCATAGGACTTGTGGGCACATGGCTATCCTCGGTCATGGTACGAGGTACCAAGGAGGGCAGAGTAGGAGACTTAGTGCTGTCCGCGGGCATGGAGCTGGGGGCCGTGGAAGGTTGAGCAGCGGGCACATGACATGTAGCGGGTACAGTGGTAACCCGGTCATAGTAGCTGGGGGAATGAGGGTAGTGTAGCGGAGAGCTGAGATCAACCACATTCTGATTAGTGCTAGAAGCCACGGACAGGGAGTTACCGGAGCGGCCAGCAGATGGTATGTATGAATCCGAGAACAGCTCATGCGGTAGTAACCAGGGGGCACAAGTGTAGGCATCTAGGCGAACAGAATGGGTGGCCGAGGTGGACATGGGAAAGGCAGACTCGACAAAGCGAACATGACGTGAAACGAACAGTTTGGTAGTGCTCGAATCGTAACACAGATAGGCACTCTGAGTGAACAAGTAACTGAGGAAACACATGGGGTGGAATGAGAAACCAGTTTGTGGGTGGAGTAAGGGCGAAGCCAATGGTAGCAAAGACAACAAAAGGCACAAAGTTTAGAGTAGTTGGGCAAAGATCCAAACAGTTTGTGGTATTGAGAGAGGTGAGCTAGGGTGGGTGTTGGTAGTCGATTTATGAGGTAAGTGGCGGTTTGGAAGGCAAACGGCCAGAAGGGTAGGGGAAGAGATGCGCGAGAGAGGAGAGAGAGACCGTCTCAACAATGTGCCTATGATGACGTTCTGAGAACCCATTGTGTTCCGGGGTGAGAGGAGAGGTGGTGCAATGAGAGATGCCATGAGCGAACAAGTAAGAGGCCAAGCCAGTGTCCCGGGCAAGTCTCATGTACTCACCACCATTGTTCGAGTAAAGAATGACAATGGCTGTTTTAAAATAATTTTCGACCAGGGCTTTGAAGCGAGGAATAATTTGGATTGTGAGTGTAGTGATTAACAAATATGACATAATATTTAAAACCATCAATATAATTAATGGGAGAGGTCCAGACATCAGAGTAAATAATTTGGAGCGGGAAAGAGGACACTAAAGTAGATTGTGAAAACGGAATTTTGTGAATTTTATTGCATAAACAATCATTACAATGCTTTTGTTTAATGCGAGTAGTGTCTAAAGCTATGCCTAAACGAGATAGAATCTGACGCTGGATGACACTGGATGGATTTAGAGGGATGGCCAAGCCGATGTGCCAGTCATGGTGAGAGACCTTAGAGCCGACACAAGCAGATGGACGAGCAGGAGGAACTGTGGTCGGTCATTCATACACACCAGTGTTAGATTGTCCGGTCAGTAGAATGCTCCCTGCCCGTAGATCCTTCACGTGAATAGAAGTTGGTAAGAACTCAATAGAAGTATTATTAGAGATACAAAATTGAGATATCGAAATAAGGTTCTTTTTCATGTCAGGAACAAAGAGAACATTATGCAAGGCAAAAGTGTGTGATTGTGTATGAAGTGAAGAGGAACCGGTTTTGGAGATAGGAAGCCTGGTACTATCACCAATGACCATGACATCTATGTCCGTGTAGGAGGTGTGAAGGTGGAGATTGCCAAGGTCGTTGGTAACATGGTGAGAAGCACCACTGTCAAGAAGCCAGTTCGGAGTCCCTGTGTCCGTTGAGATCGCTAGATTGGCCTGCGGTGTCCAGTCACTTGCCGAGGAGGAAGTGGTAGCTTGGGTGGTGGTCGCAACCAGCTGGTAGGTCAGACAGCAAACAACTGTGTGACCTTGTTGGCGGCAGCCTTGACACTTATCGAGATATGGACGTTGTTGTCTGGGAGCTGTTGCCGAAGCCTGCTGTGAAGGATGCCGAGGTTGAGAATAAGCCTAGTGAGCATGCGAGTTGTTGTTCCTCGGAGTAGTAGGATTGGCAGTGGCTGGATGTGAGAAGGACGCGGGCTGAGATTGTTTCAGGAGCAGCTCGCGGTTGATGAGTTTTTCATGAAGCTCATCAAAAGATATGAGGGTATCTCGTCCTTCAACCACATCCACTATGTGGAGGTAGTCATCATCCAACCCACCGAGGAGGACCTCAATGAGGTCCTGATGAGCGCAAGATTTCCACGAATTTTCCCGGGAATTTTCTGTTATTTTGTGTTATTTTTAAGTTAATTATGCGTTGGAAATATTATTATTTGTGTTTTTGTGCTTAATGTAGGTTTTCATGTATAATCGAGCTTTTATACGGAGTTTAGCATGAAGTTCGAGAAAATTCCGGGATTTAAAGTTGAATTGGAAATTATTTGGACAAAGTTCGTTAAGTCCGTTAAGTAATTCAAGGAAAAATCAGGTTAACAGGGGGTAACGGAGGCTGAATGTGCTAACAGAGGACTAAATTGAGAGACCTGGGAGGGAAAGAAAGCGGCGCCAAGAAATAGAACTTTAGGGGCACCGGAGTAAATATCAGAAATGCAAGGGAGGCCGGCGCAATTGCTGGAAAGCCCTGCGTGTTGTCGCTCAGCCGCTGGTGACACTTATCACAATCTGCCGCCCCCACTCTACTCAGCTGACCCGCGTCTCATCCATGGATCCGGGTCTGACCCGCGTGCATCCAGCCCATTCCGCTCCATCATGCCCATTATACAGCCCTTCTTCCTTTCTCACTCCAGCCCATTTCCATCATGGGTGACCCGTGAATCCTTCCCCTGGGTTGCCCCTGACCCTGCCGCGTGCCCAGCCAACCTTTTCTTTCCCATTCAGCCCCTGCTTCCTCTATGATCTTCCAATTTTTCCCCTGACTTACCTCTATTCTTTGTGCCTTCTCCATATTATCCAGGCAGCTTCAATTTGTGAAATCAGAAGTCCCCATTTACGGGCATAAGCCCTAAATGGGGCACCAACCCCATTTCATCTCATTTTCTCACCAAATCTCCAATGCTTGATCACCATTGAAGATTTGGAGTTTCAAATCAAGGGCCAAGGACGCATTTGCAAAAGATTTGAACCCCGATTCGAGAAACATTCGATTTAATTCTTCCTACCTCTATTTTTAATAGTTGTATAATTTCTTGTGTTGATTTATTTTGTAATTGTTGAATTGGTTTGTGCTTCAATTATTTATGAAAATGCAATTATTTTCTATGTCCAATGTAGTGTTTTAATTTAATTTATCTCTTTATTTAGTACACAATCATGTTGGTTATTATTTTGTGAAATTAAAACTTTTAATTATCTGGCCAATAATTAAATGATTTTAGAAATATTTAGGATCCGCGAGAGCTACCTTTATATTTCGGACCAATCAATTTAATAGTTGGTGTTTTGTGACACACACCGATAGCCATTATGAGACTAGATTTGACACGCGATCGAACCACCTTAGCCATTCGCGAGGTCGGGGAGGTTAGGGTTGACTATAAGATGCGAAAGCCCGTAGTTAACCAATTTTATTTGTCTCAGCTACTAACATGAATTGTAGAAAAATATAGAGAGTTTCTTTTTGCGAAGTATTACCCATGCGCTTGGTTATTATTGTGTGTGCTTCATGCTTTTTATGGCGTAGCGAACCATTAGATGATCACTAGAATGATAGGATACGAAGCGAAAACCCTTCCTGTTATTCCGAAAATCACAATAGTAGTTTGCGTGGCGTGAGACCGAAAGGAGATCGCGCGTAGATAGTCTTTGGATGCTTGTTTACACATGCAGTTATTTTCTCCCCTATGTTATGTGTTGCGATGATATGAGCCCGTAGCAAGGTTGATGGATAACTAGATTTGTTATACGTAGTGAAAGCCCGTAGCGAATAAAATAGCGCGTCTGACTACCAAGACTTGAGTTAAAGAAAAGCAAAAAGAGGATTAAATTAAACATCGGCTAGACTAGAAATAATGCGTTCCTATATTTTTATCTTGATTTGTTGTTGCCAAACCACCTTCGTAGTAGATTAGATTTAATTGCTTTCTAGGTTGTCCAAATAATTCCCAAAACAACTTTTAAGCCGGAGTTATCTCGAACTTCGTGCTAAACACCGTATAAAAGCTCGATTATGCATGGAAACCTACATTAAGCACAAAAACACAAATAATAATATTTCCAAAGCATAATTAACTCAAAAATAGCACAAAATAACAGAAAATTCCGAAAAAATTAGTGAAAATCTAGGGCTCATCAGGGGACATCTTCTTAAAGAGGCCATGTAGAGGAGAAGATTTTTTCTTCTTGGTGAAGAAGAAAAAAAAATCTTCTTAGCCATTTGTGTGTGATCGGTTGGGGGGGTTAAATTTAATTTGTTTTTTGTAAGAAAATGTGTAAGAAGATTATACAATTAAAAGATATATTCTTAAATGAGTAAAAAGATAAAAAGTGTGTAAGTGACAGTAAGACTCAGCTAAAAAGATGCATAAAAAGATTTAACATTGGAGATGCTTAATAATCCCATTACTTAATCACCACCATTGTTAGGTGACGTAGATATAATATAGCTTGCATAAGCCATTATGTCAATTGTCAAGAGAATAACAAGAATGTCAAGAAAAGAAAAAGAAAATGACCAAATGCAATATTTGGAGGAATTTGCACTTGAATTGCGTTATTATCTAGATTTAGATGTTTTAGAATTTTTTTAAAATAATAGCAAAAGATATTCAATATTATCTATTATGACTTGTGATGTACTAAGCATTCCTATAACGACTGTGGCATCTTAGTCTGCTTTTAGTATTGGTACTCATGTTCTTAATAAATATAGAAGTCGTCTTCATGGTGATCATGTACAAGCACTTCTTTGTACTCGTAGCTAGCTACATGGTTTTGTTCAAGGTAATAGTTTTTCTATTTTATTTTTAGTTACTATTTGATTAAAATAGTTGATTGTATTAACTTCTTACCAACAATTAATTTATGTTGTTTTATTATTGTATATGAAGAAGATAATGATTTTGAAGAAGATACCTTCTCAAAAGAAGACTCAGTTTCGAATGTGGTTAAAGACTGAAGAGTGAAGATTGAACATGATTTTTATTGAGTTGTTTCATGATTTTATTAGTATTTTTTTAATTAGTAGACTATTAGTAAACTAGTACTTGAAGTTGTTAATTGTTTTGTGTTTTGAATTTCATCATTAAGTAGTTAATCGTTGTCACTTGTCCGTCAATATGTTTATTACTTAATTTTGATTTTTTGATTTAAATAAAGTATCATGTTTTCTAGGTGTGACCCATTTAGGACACTGTTAAATCGAGACCTACAAAGCTAGGGACTAGGGTTAGGGTTGCAATTTGAGTGGTCTGTTTAACCCGTGGCCATGTGGATCACAACCATATAGGGCTAGGGCCAACCCGATTAACATATCTAATTAAAATTGGTTTCGTCCCACATTGGTAAATTACAAAAAATTGAATGGTTTAAATACAAGTATCTTATGTATAAGAGGTAAGTTTATGTAAAGTAGATGTTCTCTCTTGTACGCCCTAGTAGGGGGTGCAAATCATGATCCAATAGACACAAATGTCCGACATAATTTGTATACTCAATCAACTCCACATTTTGTTAATTTTTCTTTTGAATTATGTAACTCCAACATTAATGAGCATATTTATTTTGCTTTCATAACACTTTAATGTGGTTGATTATAAGCAAATTAAAATATTCCTAATTAATGGTGTAATCAAAAGTCAAAACGTTCTTGCCATATATCTATATAGAGACCGATTTCTCTAAAAATTAAAAGTTGAGTTAAAAAATTAAGGAGCCAATGTCGAAAAAAGTGTTCAATTCATACCTTTGTTGCATGATATTAAGTCTTAATTATTATTAAGTGATAACATGAATGTCTAAGATTAAATGAGAGAAAGAGTGTGACAGATGTTATACTAGATAATTTGAAGTCGATAGTATAAGACATGTACGCAATTTCTCCTAAAAAATTCCCTTCTCTAAAATTTAAGCTGCAAGTGTTTATTACTGTTTCAAAGTTTTATTGAATTTTTTTAAAATAAATTATATTACTCTTACATGTCATATATACAAGAAAGAGATGCAATTTTAGTAGTTAGAAATAGATAATTTATTTTGGGATAATATAATTTTTTGGTCCCTGAACTATACCAAATATATGCGTTTAGTCCCTGTATTTTTTTTGTAATGTGTTTGGTCCTTAAATTAGGTTTTTGGTAAGAGATTACCCCCTGATGGGGTTACCGTTACTTTTGCCGTTATACTTTTTTTGAAAACCCAAATATACCCTTACGTTTTAGCGGGCGTATACAAACCAGAGACTGTCTTTCATTTTCTTCATTTCATCCATTCTATCATCTCACAACACTTCTCACTACACTATCTAAGCCCTAAAATTAGAGAAATTTCGCGTAGGGTTGAGTTCTTTCGATTTTAATTCTTTGTTTAGTTTTGATAACCTAAATGTTCTTCCCTTTCATCTACAAATTTAGTTCAATCGATCTCTGTAATTCGAAAAGGGGGTCATGACTTCGGCTTCCACATCTACAGGCCAATCACGGGCTAGAGCTGGCATTTCTGTTCCGTGGTGTGATTGCAATATTCCAGCCCCATTGAAAATTTTACGAACTGATAGTAATCCCTGAAAGCTCTTCTATGGTTGTGCAAATTACAGTGTATGTTCTCAATTTATCACCAATTTTTATGCAAAAATGAATCAATAAATAATTTCTATGTGGTTATGGTCATTTTGTTTTTGTTTTTTTTTTTGCAGAAAACATGCAAAGGTTGTGGCTTTTTTGAATGGGCAAATGATACAAGTATAATGTGTGAAAATTGCACTGAAATGAAAGAGAAGTGGGCAAAAGCTGAAATGCAATTGCTTAAGCTAAAAGAGAGGAAAATGACACTTAAAAAGGAAGTGAAGAGGCTTGAAGTAGAACTGGTAAAGAAAGACATGGAAATTGGCATGTTGAAGTCTCAAGTTATAAGCAGTTGGAATGTGAGGAAGTGTGTTATTGTAATTTTTTTTTTTTTTTGTTTGATTGTATATCACATTTTTGGCTCAAATCATAGTAGTATGTTTATGTTGCCTATAAAGAGGTAAACTTTGATCAAACCATAGTGGTATGTGTATGGTGGTATGGTATCAGTTGTAAATGTTCTGTTATATTTTGGTTGATGAATTTGAGCAATTGGTTGGCTGTTGAGGTGTTCTGTAAATGTTTTGTTACATGGTTGTTGAATTTGAACAATTGGTTGGTTGTTGATGAATTTGAGCAATTGGTTTGTTAGTGTTCTATAAATGTTTTGTTACATGTTCTGAAAATGTTTGTTACATGGTTGTTGAATTTGAGCAATTGGTTGGTTGTTGATGAATTTTTTGCAATTGGTTTGTTAGTGTTCTGTAAATGTTTTGTTACATGTTCTGACAATGTTTTGTTACATGGTTGTTGAATTTGAGCAATTGGTTGGTTGTTGATGAATTTGAGCAATTGTTTTGTTACAGTAAATGTTCTCTTAGATCACACCTATAAAGAGGTTGATTGGTTGGTTGCTACAAAGAAACATGTTTTGTTGCAAATAAACATATTCATAACACAAGTCATAGCACAATTTACCCAACATGTCCAAAATCATAACACAATTAAGTTACATGCCCAAAAGCACAAGTTTACATGTTCAATTTGCCCAACATGTCCAAAATCATAACACAATGGTAAGAGGTTTCAGAACATTTACATTCCCAAATCATAACACAATTCAGAACACAATTTACCCAACATGTCCAAAAGCACAAGTTTACATGTTCAAAGCATACATGTTCTATCTTTGTCCAAAATTACATCACTTAACAACCTATCACTTTTCCAGTTCGTTGTCGATTTTGTCAAGACATGTCTTCCCTCCAAACAAAAGGTGTATCACTACCTGGTGACCCTACAAGATACATATTGCGGGTAAATTGGCTAGTTGATGTACTGGCCCTGTTTCATATCCATATGAGGTAGTGAATTGAGTTGGTGGACTACTTGGTTGTCTTGGTCCTTGAACCGAAGGGCTTGGCTTGGTCCTTGAACTGGAGGCTCTTGTCTTGGTCCCGTGGAACATAAGTGTCCAAATTCACAACCTTGATGCCCAGGGCCTACAAATAAACACAAGAAACAAAAATAAGTCGTTGTGTACATTATTTAAGCATGGGACCAATTTAGACAACCAAAGTAACCAACATACCTTATAAAATGTATCTCCACCTGGTGTGACATAAATTCCACAAAATGCATGGGTTGGTTCAAGAACAAATGACTTCCACCTTCCTCTTTCTCTTCTCACCTTCGTACTTGAGTTTTCTTCCTACCATCATTTCTTTGCTTAGTATAAACTCTCTCAACAACCGGAGTCTTTCCTTTTTCCTTGGGTGTCCTTTTTTTTCCTTGATGTAGCACCAACCTAAAAGAAAAGTAATTAGTATTTGTTTATCAGCTTGTATAATACACATAAATACTACCTTAGTTGAATCGCATCTGGTACTTCTTTATCGGGCAGATCTGCCAGACCGAAGTAGCACCAACCTTAAACCAATTGGATAGAAAGATGTTATGCAACATAAAGTACTACCTTTAAATGTTAAAAAATACTAACTTTAAAGTAAAGTAGTACCTTGCATCCTTTCTTATTATGACCAAGTTGATTGCAAACACTACATGAAATATCTTGTCCTCGCCACCTGCCACTCGGCTTGCTTAGGTTGTTCTTCATCCGTCCCTTCACTTTTTTTTCTTAGGTCTCCCTCGGCATTGCCTGGACATAGGAGGCTTCAAAGGGTCATTTGTAGACTTTGCCCAATTGTTTTCACCCGAGATAGGCTGAATACTCCAAGCATATGTCTTCAAAAATTCCTCCTTCTTATAACGCTTAGGAACATACTCATCTACATTCTTCCCAATACTAAGCACCAAAGAATGGCATGGCAACATGGAATTCCACTCAAATCCCATTCCCTACAACCGCATGTTCTTTGGCTATGTCAACTATGTATCCCCATTTCATGTAGTCAACCTCGAACTTGTTATCTCCATTATAGGTTGTACACAATCTACATTCAACAAGAGTTTGTTTCTATTCTCTTTCTAATCCTAGACATATGACATCCCAATGATTGGAAATCCATTCTCTTCTTTTGGCAACCTAGTCATTGTGGTCATTCTTAAATGTTCCAACAAATCGCTGGCTTACACCTAGCATCCAAGAAGCTCCCATTAAACCCCTCGCATATTATTTTCACAACTATCACAAAACTAAATGTTTCAAAGAAAGCCTTAGACCACTTATTTGGATTTCTTTTCATCGATCATTATATGCTTCTTCATCTAACTCCTTTAATCTCTCGACAATTATTGTTATACATGTCCATGTTAGTGGACCCGCACATTGCCCAAAAAAACCCTCTGCCTCTAAATTGTTTTGCCTAATTAGTGCGCACATGCCTAGCACATGCCTGCACATGCCTAGCACATGCCCTATGTTCACACCAAGGCAAGATCTCGCATAGATATGACAAGTCCCCTGTTCAAATCACAAATTTTTAAAATTTTTAAACAAAATTTAACACATGTTATATAATATAAAAGACATGATATATACCTTTGTTGATTCGAAATAATGGTCCAACCCCTTCCATCCTCCATTTGTAAGTCCCTGATAAGATGAAGAAAACCAGTCCATGATCTTTTGTTTTCCACTGTACAATACCCCTGTGCAACCGGAAACATTTGATTGTTAGCATCCCTTCCCATAGAATGAGTAACTCTCCTTTCATACACCCTTCGAGAAAACACCCATCCAAACCTAGTACCTTCCTACAACCAGCCTAATAATCCTTTTTTCGTGGCATCAAAACATACATAAAACATCCGAAAATATGGACCATATGCCGGGTTGTTCATAGCATAATACACTTCTATGCTCCCTTCATTAGTCCTCCTCAACTCATCTCAGATTTCCAAATCTTACCATGCTTTTCCATTGAACTAGTCAAGCAAAGACTAATGCTTTTCTCCTAGCCTTAGAGCAAGTTGTCAAAGACACATCCAGCTTTATTTTGCACTTATCTCAACCTTCATATCTTTGATCTTCCAACAAGGATCATTTTTATTCTTTGGTAGTGGGTGGCAATCCATTTTGTCAGCCGCTTAATCGCTTCTCACAACTTTACTACACATATGTTTTGGGTGAAATGTACTAATCTTAAAAGTCTTCATTCCTTTGCTTCACTTGCCCAAATCCTCCAAGGGCATACATTGAATTCACACAAATTACACAAACCCTCTTTTCATTCTTCTTTAAACTTGAAATCAAAACTCTTTTCAATTGCATACGCAAGAATCGCCTCTTTAAACTCTTTTGCATTTCTGAATTCCAAACTCACCGTGAATGTTATATCCTTTGGATCACCTTGGATTAAATGATCCATATTTTTTCTTCTCTTTTTCTTTTACTCCTTTTTACCATTTTCTCTTCACTCTCTCGCACTAAGTCTCGAATCGATCATCCATAAATTGCTTCTCAATCAGATCCATTTCCCGTTGGTCGATCGGGTTATCATCATCAAGTTTCGAGATTACGTGATTCTTTCTTGATTTACTTTGATCATGATCACTATCCTCCTCCTCATCATAATCACTATATTCACAATCTACTTCTTCTTCACTTTCAATAATATACGCCTCATCATCACTACTATCATCACTATAATCATATCTCTTCTCTCCCTCATCATCATTAGCCACAACTCAGATCTCCCCTCATCATTATTAGCTTTCACAATTTCTCTCTCCCTCAAAGATCATTACCACAATTTTCCTCTCCTTCAAGATCATTACCCTCACATCTCTATCTCCTCATCATCAGCCTCTACTTTCTAGTTGTACCAATTTACGCAATCAACTACATCAAAGTTTATCTATATCGCTACACACCATACATATCTATATCTATGAAACCCTATCTAAATCAC
>JABEVN020000145.1:0-81820 GCA_013146195.2 Codonopsis lanceolata | reverse complement strand
CGAAAGCCTCCGTATAAGAAATTTCAAAAACATAAAGGTATGCCGGGCCGAAGACATTGAAGAAAAACATGTTGCTGCTGGTTTCCAATACGGATTCGTAAGAGGAAGAGGACGACAGAGCAAGCTAACATATGCTTAATAGCTCATGATTCAAGTCCCACCTATGACTCAACATAAAGTCGAAATCTCACCAAGTCCCTTAGTAAAAGCGAGATGAACTATGAGAACTTCAAGAAGGAAGAATCAAGCCAAGATAATCAAGAAATACTTGAAGAGTTCAATTCCTTTAGAGCCTATATAAAAACTCTCGCTAAGAACTATGAGAAGCTTCTTTGGCTGAAATCTCTGGCGGTGAGATTCAAACTCTCAATAGCGTCAGCGGGGAAACTATCAAGCTAAAAAGGAGAAAACAAGTTTCTTTGTGACAAAGTTGATTGCCCTAGCGAGCACATCAAAGGACTGACCAGGGAGAAATTGCTTTGCAAGACAATTGACTGGCTGGAGCGACTCAAGGAAACCTTTGAAGGAATCCTTTCAAGCCAAAAGCTAAGTCTGAGATAAATCCGGCTTAGGATATAGTGATGAGCCCAAGATTGCATGTTCTTACATCCGAGAGAAAGGTGAAACCTCCGAGTGTCGCTATAAACATGATACTTCTTTTCAAAAAGACTTTCGGAAACAAGGGTAAACATGGACTTGGTTATACAAGTGTACCATACGTTTACCCCAAGGCTCAGAAAGGGTAAGACAAAGAAAATGCTTCTAATGAGAAGCTTGTTAAAGGAACGGTAGAGAAATCAAAGTTTGCCGACAAAGAACTCTGCTAAAACAAAGTCTGACTGTTGGTGATAGACCTACAAAATATCTGGCATTTTGTCAAACCGTCAAGTTTGTCAATGAAATGGCTAAGGCACCTAAGCTAGTTGACAATAAACTTAAAGAAATTCTGCCTGATCCTCCTATAAAGGTTAACAGAGACCCAGCCAAGGCTAAGTCCTGCTGGGTAACAAATCAAGGAAGGTTCAAAAGAAACCAATTAAGTCCTTGTCAACAAGCTAAACTTGAACAGACTCTTGTTGAGAACAAGGAAAGTCACAAAACTCTGACTGACTAAAGCTAATCGAGTCCTCCATGGAACTTTCATTTATGTCATTCTTGCAACTGTTTAGGCCATCTGGCCCCAGAATGCCTGCTAAGGTTCACACCAAAATCTGAGAGACCTAGTTCTCTCAAGGTTAGGCAGGTATGAGTTCCAAAAGGTTGCTAATCCTCAGGACCCAAAAGAAAATAAAGGGGACCTTGTTCATTTGACTTTTTCAGGTCTGCTTCATGGCTATAGATTCAGATGATAAGGACATCTGGTACCTCGATAGTGGCTGTTCAAGGCACATGACAGGGAACAGAAGTCTACTATCAGATATAGCTGAAGCTAAAGGTCCTATGGTGATTTTCGGTGATAATGCAAGAGGGAAAACAATTGGGTATGGCTCAATCACTAGAGGAAGTCTCTCCATCAACAAAGCTTCTCTAGTGAATGGCTTAAAGCATAATCTTCTGAGCATATCCCAATTTTACGACAAAGGACTGATCTGCCAATTCTCCTCCAACCAATGTCTCATCAAAGATCGTGAATCATGTTCAACATTACTGACCGGTAATAGACAAGGAAACGTCTATGTCGTGGACTTAAACCTTCTAGGGAGATCCTCTAGCCTTTGCCTAGTTGTTAACAACATTCGTGACAACAGTTGGCTTTGGCACAAGCGTCTCAGTCACCTCAACTTCAAGTACTTCTCCAAGCTCTCAAAAGATGGGTTTGTCAAAGGTCTACCTATGGTGTCTGCCGACCACAACAGAAGTTGCAAGGCTTGCCAGTTAGGAAAACTCTCCAAGTCTTCCTTCAAGAGCAAGTCAGTCATGTCAACTTCCAGACCTCTTCAACTTCTGCATATGGATCTCTTTGGACCAATCACTAGAGTCAGTATCTCTAGGAGACAAGTATACACTTGTAGTAGTTGATGATTACTCTAGAGTCACCTGGATCGAAACAATGACCTCAAAGGATAAGACATATGATCTAGTCACCGCTCTTTTCAGAAGACTTTAAACTCAAAAGCTTGAACACATTAGACACATCAGATTAGACAACGACACCGAATTTAAAAACAACGGTGTTGAAAGATATTGTGATGACCACGGGATCGGCCACAACTTCTCTGCTGCCGGAGCTCCTCAACAAAACGGTGTAGCTGAACGGAAGAACAGAACACTCATTGAAACAACAAGAACTATGTTGGCAGAAGCTAAACTTCCGAAATACTTCTAGGAAGAAGCTGTAAACTCTACATGTTTTACCCAAAATCGATTCCTGGTGAATAAATTTCATAATAAAACTCCATATAAAATATGGAGATGAAGAGCCCATAACATAGGATTTTTCAAAATCTTCGGCTGTAAATGTTTTATTCTATATAATGGACAAGAATATAGAGGCAAATTTGATTCAAAATCAGACGAAAGAATTTTTCTGGGCTATTCCAAACATTCAAAAGCATTTCGCATATTTAATAAAACTTTTTTGAAAATCTTAGAATCTGTGCATGTTACTTTTGATGAATATTATTTATTAGAGCCACGAGTGGCTCCAAATGTTGCTGATGATTCTGATGATATTTAGGCATGTACAAATAAAGATACTACTTCTTCCTCACCTCAGAATCCTCCAACGGCAGACTCTTCAAGTTCTGCAAATCCAGTACCGACAGACTTCAACTCTGCTGGTACCTCTTACAACCCTACTGTTGACCTTGATCCCATCTCTTCTGTTCTACCCCAAACACCTTTGCAGATCACTCACCCTTCTTGTTCACCAGAAAATGAAGGTCTTAAAGATCCTATCTCTTCAGAACCTGATTTTGGTGAATCTCCTTCTCTACCCACTCTAGAATCTTTAAGGGAAGAACTCACCAGAAATGATCTTCCTCCAGCTGTTATTGAAACTAGAGATCATCCCATCTCTCAAATCATTGGTGATCTCAACTCAGGAGTTCGTACGAGAAATAAAGTTCGAAATGAGACTATGTTTGCATTCGCATTAGTGTCTGAAATCGAGCAAAAGAAGATTGATGAAGCCATCGAAGATCACTACTGGATTGAAGCTATGCAAGAAGAGTTAAACCGGTTTGAAAGATGCAAAGTGTGGAGCTTAGTTCAAAGACCTATTGGCCATCCAGTAATAGGCACCAAGTGGGTATTCAGGAACAAGATAGATGAAGATGGAAACGTCACCAGAAACAAAGCTAGACTGGTTGCTCAAGGCTATCGACAAGAAGAAGGAATTGACTTCGATGAAACATTTGCTCCTATTGCTAGATTGGAGGCAATCAGACTCTTTCTAGCCTATGCGTCGTTCATGGACTTGAAAGTATATCAGATGGATGTAAAGAGTGCCTTTCATAATGGTGATCTTCAAGAAACGGTTTACGTTGAACAACCTCCAGGTTTTATCATCCAAGACAAGCATGATCATGTATACCGACTCAAAAAAGCACTCTATGGCCTTAAACAAGCTCCCAGAGCTTGGTATGAAACTCTATCCAAGTTCTTAATTGAACTAGGATTTATGAGAGGAAGAATAGACACAACTCTGTTCATCCTCAAGCACAAAGGTCATTCGCTTCTGGTACGAATCTATGTGGACGACATCATCTTTGGATCAACAAATCAAAGCGTGTGCAAGAGATTCGAGAAGCTGATGCAAAGCAAGTTCGAGATGAGCATGATGGGAGAGCTCACCTACTTTTTAGGACTTCAGATTTAACAGACATCAGACGGGATCTTCATCAGCCAAACCAAATACGCAAAGGAACTCATCAAGAAATTTGGTCTTGATTCAACTAAAGGATTCGAGACTCCAATGTCTACCGATTGCCATCTTGACAAAGATGAGAAGGGAAAGCAAGAGAACGTGGCCAAGTATCGAGGAATCATTGGTTCACTTCTTTACCTTACTGCCAGTAGACCTGATATAATGTTTGCCGTTTGTGTTTGTGCTAGATTTCAGGTAGATCCAAAGGAATCACATTTGCTTGCTGCTAAACGTATCATCAGATATGTTTCAACCACTACAAATCTAGGCATTTGGTAATCAAAACGGAACAACTTTGATCTAGTTGGATACTCAGATGCAGACTATGCAGCTTGCAAAGTTAGCAGAACAAGCACCAGTGGGACTTGTCAATTTCTTGGAAATAGACTTGTCTCATGGTCATGCAAGAAGCAATGATCAGTTGCAAACTCTACCACTGAGGCAGAATACATTGCTATCAGCAGCTGTTGCTCTCAACTGCTATGGATGAAGCAGCAACTCGTGGACTACAACATAAAGACTACACATTGCCCCATTATGTGTGATAACACTTTGGCAATTTCAGTTTCAAAAAATCTAGTGATACACTCAAAGACAAAGCACATTGATATCCGTTATCATTTTCTCAAAGATCAGGTGGAAAAAGGTAACATCAGTCTGGAATACGTTCCAACTGAACATCAATTGGCTGATATCCTCACCAAGCCACTGGATGCAACCGGGTTTGCTTATTTGAGGAGAAATCTTGGTATGATTGATCCTACTACTTAAATTTGTTTTTAAATCCAGGTCAGTACTTCAAACTGCTTAAGTCTTTTAGAGGGTAAAAGGTTTTCTAAAAAGGCAAAGGGGTTAAAAGTCATTTGTTTGTTAAAGTTTTTTTTTAAAATATCTTAAGTTAAAAGCCTTTTGATAGACTGCTATCAATTATCTAAGGCATTTTTTTTCATTGAAATGACTTTTCTCGTTCTTTAAATAGACTTTGAACCGCCCTTTTCAATTTTCACAAACCCTCTCTCTAATATTCTATCTCTACTCAAACCCTCCTCTCCTCTCTGCAACTGCTACCTCTCTTCACCAATTATTATTTGCTTCTTCTTCCGTTCAGCAACAATGGTAAGTTTTTCGACACTCATTAGGAAACTTCTCTTTGATTTATGCTTGAAATTTCTTCTTTTGAGTCACTTTGTTGAGGAATCCGAAAAGACGCTTTGTGTATCTGGACGGTTTCCGCCATTATTGTTCCTCACCAAAACTTGAAACCAACAGTTCTCTTCTGTACTTTAAATTATTATCTGTTAATGTTTCACTATTTTCACCTGTGCAAACATTCAAGGGTTTCAAATTTTTTTTTGTCTAAAATTTATTTCCTAAAAATGAAATCTTTGATTGTTTGTTCTATCGACAAAAGCCCTAATTTTCTAATATGTTTTTGTAGCCTAATTTTCTAATATGTTTTTGTAGGTGAAATCTTCTACCAAGTCAAAGACCGACAAAAGGAAGACCGACAAAAGGAAGATGGAAAGTCATTTCTCTGGTCCATCCATCAACCTTATACCGCTATCATTCGACTCTGCCTCATGACATGCATTGCATTGACCTCAAAATTATACCTCCGTTTGCACCTTTGCTGGAGCCAAAACATGACGACATGATTATACCGCTCGGGATTATACGTCTTATTCTCCATGGCGAAAACTATCAAGAGCATTCTCCTCACTCAAGAATTCTACCAGCGAGTGGTTATCAACCCCAAGACTCCGTCTGTGATGCGTGGATGGATTCGAGGACGACCCATCTCCATCTCTGCCAAAGTAATTTCCAGAATCATTGGGGTTCGCTACGACGGAGATACAGAGCTATCCATTGCTGAGGCTGACAGAGCCTGGGAAGCAATGAGGGGACCAAACACTCCAAGGGAACCTCAAGGAAAAATGCTGAGGAACATCATTCCTTTGGATGTTTATTGTTCCAGTCATCTGCTGGACAAATCTCTGCTATTCAAGAACAGGGCTCACGACAACTTCACAGCTCTACAACTCAATCTCACAAGTGCCGTCTACTTAAAGACTCATCTCAACTACAGCACCATCATCTTCAACGAGCTTCGGAACTACATTAAAAACGTGAAGGAGAGCCCCAACTTTAAAAGGCCCTTTGTCCGGCTCATCAACACCCTTCTAAGGGATACGCCTGAGATCAACTCTACAGTTAAAGAGGATGAGCTCATCACAGTGGCCAAAGATAAGCAGATGACGGCTACCTTCTTCAAAAAATACATGGACTATGAGAACAAGAGAAGGCAGCAACGAGGGCTACCACATATCTCTATTGAAAAAGTGGCCAAGCCCTCGCCAATGGTTGTTATGCGTTTCAACATGGATGCGTATGATGCTGCCAGCAAAGGCTTTCGTTCTGCAACGACCAAATGGGGACAAGGAGACCCTACCATTGGTCGCGACATTCTCCGAGAAGCCAAAGAACTGGCTACTGAGTCTGAGCGTCTGTTGAAACAGAAGGAAGTGGCTCAAGCAAAGAAGGCAAGGAAGGAAGAAGATACTGAAAAACTTCAGGCCAAATGGATTCGGTAGGAACTGAAGGCCGGTAAACATGAAAAGTCTGCTAGCAACTCCTCTGCCGCTGCTGGACAATCATCCTATACCCAACCATCTAACCCTGAACCAACAACCTCCACTCCCCAGCCATCCCAAATACCTAAACGTAAATCTTCTTCTGACCAACCCTTACCGTAACTCAAGTCTAAACGTAGAAAGCTACGTAATGGTCTACCGACCAAACCACCAGTAGACCCTACAATTTCTGCCGATGAAGCAGCTGAACCTCCTATTCAGCTGCTAAGGCAGAAAAGGAAGTCTGCCGGTACCCAACCTTCTACCCCTTCACAACTCAATCCTACCGAGTCATCTACTCAGGTGGATTCAACCCCTCCAGAGAAGCCTACCCTTCAGGAGGAGCCACCAACTCAGGAGGCACCTACCAGATCACCCTCCCCAACCCCTCCTTCACCCTTCAACTACTCAATAAACCCTTCTACCCCATCTTCACCCCCTCAAAATCAAACCAACCCAACTATACCATCCGAATGAAACCAGACCACACCCTCAGAACCAAGCCAACCCATTCCCATGATCCTAACCCCCTGGTTTCCACCCATCCTGTCCTATGCTACCACGAAGTTCATCTTTGAACTTTCGTCGGTAGCATAACTCTTTCCCAAACTTACTCCCCCTACCCCTCAACCAAAGCCTAACTCCTTGAGACCATAAGACATTTCCTATCCTCCCCCTTCTGGTTTTCAACTGAACCCCTACCCAACCCTTCTGATATCTATGATCATTCGGACACAGATATCGAAATACCACCAACCCCTCCTCCCTCTCCCCCCAAGTCCAACTTATCATCTACCTATACCTTTCCTTCACGCGACTCGTCTTCCTCCAACTCCGCCACTCTACCTCTCCAGCAGCCCTTCCACCCTGTCTCCTATGGCGACGCCGCCTAGTTTCCTGGCATTGAGCACATACAAATTGGTCTCGACCCCTCTCCATCCCAACTGGACAACTCCTAAATTCTCAACCGCCTGGACGCTATCTACGACAGACTGGAGAGCTTACCAGTATCTCCACAGCTGCTACTGAACTTTCAACTGCAACGTCCCTAGCAGCCGACAGGAATGCCGCCATCCTCCGCCAATTTCAAGAGGATGTGTGGACCAAGTTTGGAGAAGCGTCACGAGTCCACTGATATCAAAATTAACATAGAAGCTCAACACAAGGTGATCGTGTCTTATTTTAATTATTTTTCCTTGCAAGTGGACAAGACTATTGTAGAATAGCTTGGGAAGCAAGGGTTGAACCACAGAGACAAGAAGATAACAAATATCACGATTATTGATAGCGATTTATTAAACTAAAGGGGTTTTTATATGGATTTTATCTAAACTAATTATTATACTAGAATTAACTAAATTAGCAGCAATTACAGATTATGAAGATCTTATGGTGGAGGGAAATCTAGGATTAGGGTTTCACTTGTATCTCCTCTATAGCTTATTTAGATAAAGTATCATTCAATTTCTTGGGTTCGTTCACTATTGATAGATATAGCCTGTCGAATTACAGTTCAGTCTCCATCTCCAAATAATTCGTCCATTCTATATCCTCGGCACAAGAACATATGGATCATAACTGTCACTTAGGTCATATACGGAACCTGACCCTAACTTATCACTCTCGTGCATCGATAGGTTCAATTTATCATGATGGTGAGCCAGTGTACGACATATGCATATTGGTCATGGAGTTATCCACACCTCTAGGCCTTTATTACTCATGATTACATTCATTTGTTCAAAGCGAGATAATAGAGGGATTGATAATCACCACGATCAACAAGAATTGAATGAATAAAAATAGATTAAAGCATAGATTCGATACAAGTTACCTCCCAACTCCTAGATTATTGGATGTTTAGTTCATCCTTGAAGATGAACTGCAAACGGAGATGAATGAATACATGGATCGATCTTCAAAACTTGTAACTACAACAACTAAACTATGTTATACACTCTAAATTCTATGCTAAAGTTGTATAAAACTACTTCCTGGCTGTCCTTTGCTTTGGCTACCGTCCTTTATTTATACCATGGAGTTGTAGGGCTTTAGGAGTTTCAGTCTGGCTTGAAAACCTCGATAAGTCGGTTCTGGCCACCTTGCGGCCGCAAGTTCCAAACACCTTGCGTCCGCAAGGTCTTCAGAATGTCCCTTTGCCGTTTCTTCTTCAATTTACACTTTGGCTCCTTCTTCGAAATCTTCACTAAAAGCCTCATAATTCATATAATTTCACCTAAAACCCTGAAACTCATAAAACAACTGAAAAACACATATCAGTAGCCAAAAGCCTCGTGAAATCGTTCAATTTAAGTCATAAAAGTACATGATATCGACGTATAAAATACATAGATCAAATACCCCCAAACTTAAACTTTGCTCGTCCACGAGTAAACAATACTTATAAATACAAAAGCAATTAAACAAAAATAACAAAAATCTTTTTGGAGGGTGACACTATTTACACTCCTCTCGAAACCCACAAACTCAAGGAGACTCTAACGAGTGACTCGACTATGCAGATAGATACAAAAACTGATAAATACAAAAGCAGGTAAAAACTATACTAATAACAATAAAACAAAAATCTTTTTGGATTCAACCTCAAGTCATAATTGCATGGCAAAACAAAGTAGTCTCAGTCAGATGCTCACCACATATGTGCAGACTAATTCACATAAAACCAACTGATTTATACTCAAAACTGCTACTCGTCTTAATTTCTCTGTGTGTGTGTGATCACTAGTCTTAGAGAATATCTTGACTAAAACAGTTTTATTAAGCTAAGCACCACATTCATATAAAAATCAGAGTTTAATTAAACCAATGCAACACAGAGTATGTGATCTACCATCCAAACCCGGTCTATTACAGAAAGAGAGGTCACCAAGGATTTTAAAAACTTATACATCCATCCCATGCACTTCTGTGTATGACATACAATGCTCTCCTATCCCAATGAGGGGCTAAAAGCCAGACTAATAGAAATAGGCGGCAGAAAAGGTCTTCTTGTCTACTTTGAAGCCTTCACAGTCCAAACGATTCTTTCGTCCGTCCACAGGGTAAAAAGAGAAAGGGCGGTTATCCGGAGTCGTTTAGGTTGTATGCCACGAGGTCCCTATAGACAAGGGGACAAGTGAATCATCGCTTGTGGGCGCAAGCAGAACCTCTACCATCTATCCCATTGCATTCCATTCTATCCTATTGTACTCTAGCCTATCGGACGATGGATCTATTGGAGAGAAAGGGTTCTAGTCGAATTCTATTTTGAACCTAAAGCCTATCTTGGATTCCCTCACTACGGATTGATTGTCCCTACCTTAAAGGGTAGTGGTCTAGGGAGCGCAATTGCTAGAAACACGGGAGAATGAAGAGTAATGATTTCAGAAGCAGTGGACAGACTACTATAGTCGGTTTATTGACTACTAGACTAGAGTGAAGTCAAAAGGTATGACATTTTTTACCTTCCGAGCGAGCCTGCGGGATCTCTGTAAACCCCCATTACGTGGTAAAGGGAGGATATTAGGGAAGTAGTGAGTGGAAATTCCCTGCAGAGAGCCGGATGAGGGGGAGACCCTCACGTCGGTTCGGAGGGGGATATCCCGACCATACTATCATTATGCCTTTGCAATCTTACTTGGTTCAACTCTATTTGTGACCTTTTCTTGTATGTGGGACTCTATATCTTCTTGGGTAGATAATAGATTGGTTTTCATTTTGATAGTTCTTTTTTTTTAATAAGTCAAGTCAAGAATCATAATCGAACCGGAGGAGCTTTCCGGGATGGCTTGGTAAGCAAGCAAGCGGTTATGTAGGCGCCAACTCCCATTTCTTTCTCTTCTTTCTTTCGGGATTTCTCTACTCCTTTCTTTAGCAACCTATATCTTCTATCCACGAATCAGAATTTGATGGATTATAAAATACCTCGAAGAGTGATTGGTGGGACTAAGCTTCTGGTATTTCTATTTTGATTCGAGATAGTGAGAAGTCTCTATATCTTGATATCGACTACCATGTCATCGACCTAGCGCACATATCGAAGATGAATTTCCTTGAAGAGAAATGAAATAGATTTCGATATTGTTCTAAAGAAGGTGAAAGTGCGCTCGCCCTGGATGACCATTGTCGGAAATCCTTCGATCTTCCTTATATCATATATCTTTCCTTGCGAAAGAAGCTATCCGAAGAGAATTTCCTAAACCCGAGATTTTCCGAATCTATCTCTGAGATTCATTGTTCACCTAAAAGTATAAAGTTTCAGGAAATATATGAAAGAAAGGTAGGCTGCCTTGATAGATGCGGGACTCTCGTTTGGTGAGTATAATACGCTATTAATAGAGAATTCCTTCGGTCTAACCTTGCCTTGGATCAGATGAATCTTCCGACTGATACTCGCTTCGTCCAGACTTCTACTCGCTGGATACTCGCTTTTGAGAAAAAGTGCAAGTGGGATAGTAAGTAGAACTCGCCCTCAGGATCGTATGGGACTATGACTCCTTCTGAGAGAAGCGAGATAAAGGGCTAAACCTCGATGGCTCTTTCATGCGGGAAGAAAAGGAAGTCGAACTCTTAGGGTCCCACTAGTCCAAGACTAGTCATCCCTTGCTCGTCTAGAATTCTTAGTCTTCGAGAAGGGTTCAAGAAAGTCGTACCCCGAGAGTCCTTTCACCGCTCCATGAGCCTCAAAGAGAATGAGTCTCATCTCTAAAGTCAAACTCTTGATTCAATCATGACCCCAACCTTATCTGCCGGTCAACCAGAGGAGGAAGAACAAGAAGTGGAAGCGAGAGGGGAAAGTCAAAAGCAAGTAATAAGTAGTCCGCCTATCCATATATGATGTTCTCACCCCTTGAGAAATCCGAAACTATTTGCTATTATAGCAAGAAAGAAAAGACTCAATATTGATTAATCCCTACTACTGTCGGGGCGAGCTTCCCCTACCCTTACGCTTTCAGAGAGTCAAGTCTAAAACCCTTGCCTCGGTCTAAAGTAGAGGTTCTCGTATGGATAGATGCCGAGGTCCGCTATATCATTTCAATCAAAGACTTGCCCAGAACGAGGAAGCCCATTAAGTGGGGGAATCAAATCACCAATAGCTTTCCCAAAACGAACTTTTAATGCTATATGGGGTCATTCTGGCTTCTTCCTTAGCTTAGTTCGCGAGCAGAGATTCTAGGATTCGCTTCTAGAGGTCGGTCTGATCATCTTCCACCTGAGCATAGACATGAGAAGTTTTGGCACACTCCATTTAATTTCTCGCTTCCGGGGACATTGATCCAAAGCGAGCCCTATAGACGAGGGCTATTACTTCTATACTGGATCTTGCCTTGCCTTGTTTTCAATAGAAGCTTCACCCATTCCATTCTAAATGAAAAGAGAATCCACCCGTTGAAGAAAGAGAGTGGAGATCTTCTTTAAATTCCACTAAGATTTTCATGGATGCTTCTACTCTGTACAAAGCCTCTTTGCTCTGGAGAACTCATATTGACTAAGACAGGAGCCAGCCAGGATTCTTGAAATGATTTTTTGATGGAAATTGCAAAGGCTAATAGGTCTAAGGTCAGATCTATTTCTAAGATCAACATTCATTCATGCCATGGGCATTAACCTTTCTGGGATAGACTGGGGCATACTTAAAGTGGGCCTTTTTCTACCGCTTTGGCCTTGGAAAAGAATAGCGGGTGAAGAGTAAGCAGTAGATCTTCCTATTCTCTCTTTTCTTTTAAGATGAAGGAAGAAGGAAGATCTCCGGTCCAAGGCTTTAGAGTGAAAGCCCCCACGGCGGAAGGGGAGGGCATCCAAATCACATAAGCATATAAAAGATCCTGCAAAAGGGCATGGAGGAAGGTGCATGTCTTTCTTAATAAGACTTTCCCAGAGAAAAGAAGTCTGCCCCTCAAATACCTATTCATTGGACTAATGTGTAGCTCCCTAGTCGTGGCGAAGGAAATCTCGTACCGTAGATTCCCCCAGGGACTTCTAACCACTTTAGCCTGTCTGGAGTCGATCCATAAGCTTTTAAGACCATGATCGACCGGATAGAGTCCTTTGAAGGAGGCATCGATAGAATGTGGACAGGTGGATAGAAGGCATCCTTCGTCAATAGTCTTAACCTGCCCCGTGAACTCAAGCCTATTTAAAATGGGTCGCACTACCGCTCGCATGCAGTGGCTGAAAGAAGGGGAATCCGGCGGAGTCTCAATCGATAAGAGGCGTAAGGCCCTTTCCGATAGGTTGAAGTCCGTCCTTTCTCAGGCCATTTCTAAGAGTTTCTTTTCTCGTTGGTAATGCTTCATGCTTTTGACTCGATGTCCCCATTAGGGCGATGGCCGAGAAAAAAAGACGGATTTAGGCATCTTCCATTCATATGGATTTAGGTTTTTTTGCACCATATTTAGATCTCCCTCTTCTTCGATCGGGAATTCCCAGCAAATCTTTGACTCCTCGAATACAATGGAATTTCACACCTGGCAAATCCTTCACTCTACCTCCTCTTATTAAGACTATAGAATGTTCCTGCAAATTATGACCTTCACCTGGAATATAAGCAAATATATTATGTCCATTGCTCAACCGTACTTTGGCTATCTTACGTTGAGCAGAATTCGGTTTTTTTGGTGGTCTCGTTAGTACACGCGGGCATACTCCTTGCTTCTGGGGACATTGATCCGAAGCTCGAGTACGGTCCGTGCGTCGTTTTTTTTCTCTACGATGACGAATTAATTGATTTAATGTAGGCATCGCTCTTTACTTTGTCCTTCCCCCCTATTCTTGGCCCTATCACTAGTGATTACTCCCGATCCGAAGCACCCCTTTTCCATTCATAGAGAGATCCAATCGTCAAAATCAATAAAAAGGCCATCATGGACCAAGATCCAAAGAGATCAATCTTGTTGAGAGGTACTGCCCAAGGAAAGGAAAAGGTGACTTCCGGATCAAAGATAATAAATAAAATGGAAACAAGATAAAATCTTATATCAAAACGACTTCTGGCATCACCGGAAGGATCGAAACCACATTCGTAGGCCGACAATTTTTCTGGGTAGGTCGAACTATTGGAGGAAAATAAAAAAGGAAGACCGAGTAGGAGCAAAGAAACTAGCAAACTAATCACTAAATAGATAGAAATAGGTGCAAATTCTAACATCACCACTGCCCACTTTCTTCTATAGCTCCTTGCTGACGGAGCGGCATACCGGAAAATAAAAAGAAGGAAGAAATGCCGTCCTTCTACCTTCTTGTGAACGAAAGTGCCTTATTTAGATTGACGATCTTCTCGCATTAAGTCAAAGACAAAGTGCGGGTTCATGTCCTTAGTCCAATTAGAAGAATGACCATGGTAATTCACAATCAAACTTTTGAAGCTTTTAAGGTTTTGGACAGCGGCGTCCTTATAAGCCTTATAAGCATATAAATTTTCGTTAATCTTATCTGCAGCTCGGAGATAATCAAAGCAAGCTCGTCCCTTCGACCAAGATTCTTCATAGAACTTCATAGGAAAAGAGTAAGGATCACAAGACCTTTTGAGCTAATTTGAAGTTCGCTTTCGAAGAAAACCCTTGAGTGCTCATCCTTGCAGTCCTGATCAGTATGGAGCCGACGCGATTCCAGCGGGCTTAAACTCTTGCTTTCCTTTTAAGTGAGAAGGGCGGTCTTTTCTCCAAGCCGAAAACGATAGCGAATCCCGAACTTGCCCACGCTCATCCAAGCCTCACGACCGGAAAGCGAAGGCCTTCCTTCCAATCCAAGTCTAGATGGCCCCCTTTATATCTAACTAAGCACCGAAAACCCGATCACATGGCACGCACATGATGCATCATGATCAAAAGTCCGTAAATAAGTATGCATCCGTCTACTCTCATGATCACATATTTGCTTTAGCTCGAATTTTTTGACGCTTTGAAGTCGAAGCCGCCGATTTCTTATTAAGACTGGCAAAGGGCGCTCCCTCCTCCTAACTCCTTCTACTTATCCCATTACCATTTTTAAGGCTTGGCCCTTACTTAATAGGGGAAGAGGTCTTTGGGACCGGGCGCATAGATGTGAATTCTACGCAAGGCTGGAAGCTAAGCAAAGTCAGTAAGCTGGCTGACTACGTTCGAGCGGAGCTCGGGCTCAGAGGTGGTGACTGAACTCGCCACAGAGTTCAGGAACTTTCTTTCTTGGGGAATGCAATAAGAAAGAAGGGGCTCCTCGCCCATTAACCTTAGAGTGCTTTGCCCTTTCCCAAGGCCCGGCCAAATAGTGCTCTTTGCGCTACTACGCATCCTTACTCATAGTAGAGTCTAAGGTTTGGGTATAGCAGGACTTGAACCTGCGACCATTAGGTTAAAAGCCCAATGCTCTACCAACTGAGCTATACACCCCAAAAAAGCTGTAGTAGTCAATAAGGATTGGTGCGGAAAAGAGGGCGGTCTACAGAGAATAGAAGGCAGTCTCACTATCTATGCAATTCTTGATCAAGGAAAGACTTGCTCCTGAATTCCGGCTCATGGCCATAGAAAGAGTTTTCTCCCGCTGCTGATATCAGAGGGCTAGAATGATGATCTAGTCTTATTTCTTCGGGCGATTCCTCTTTGAGCGATTTGGCTTGACCACAATAATATGTGATTCAATCTAAAACTGGCCTAGTTTTATAGGGGCGCTGCATCGTAATTGAAGAAGAATAAAGAGTAAGGACAGACGTCTCGTTAAACTGCGGAAGTAACTGGCATACCTAAAAGTCAATCTACAAACCTACCGACAACGTAGTAGGAATAGCAACAGAATGTCCAAACGTCCGAACGGACCAAACCTCAGGAATACACAAAGATCACAACAAGCATCTTGAACAACCGGGCGCATAAAGCGAAAAGCTGGCTCTCTTCGAAGGCTTAAGTGCGACAAAGTGAATGATGATTCACCGAGTCCCGCGTGGTAGGCGCGGCTGGGGTCGGATGACCAAATGATCCCCTACGTAGCCCTGCCCATAGCACTTGCATGCAATCTCCAGTTTGTTCTAGAATTATTCTCCGCCTAGCAAGACTAGGACGAGTGAGCGCAGCCGTGGGTTGATCAAGCACTCTGGTGATGTCACACCTGGGAAATAGTTGCCCATAGTCTTTCTGTCAGTCGTTGCACTGCTAATCTTTCCCTCCACGACCCAAAGATGATAGGGCAAGCAGAATGGCTACTGTGTTAAAAGAGCAATTCACAAAAGCCAAGAGTGCTCCGCCGGTGGACATCACCTTTCCGATGATTTTCTCATCCAAGACTACCTCTAATGTAATGATATTCCTGAAGCAACCTCCTCTTATAGGGGAAGCACTCCTGAACTTCTTTCCCAATGAAGGTTGTCATAGAGGAATCGGGAATTCCCGCTTCAAAAGACATGCTTTCTTCTTCCTCTCACTGTCGATTGAGCTAGTCAACTTCCAGGAAGCGAACTGACTTTGCCTTTTTTTAACCACAGCACTGGGCATGGCTATTTCTGTTTAAAGATAGAGAAGACGCCAAGGAAAGGAATCTATCCAAACTGAGACTACTCAAGTCAACAAAAGCAAAGGAAAGAAGCCTGACCCCCAAGGAAGTCTACTTTATTAATAATGATCCCTACTTATCTGGTCCCTTCTTATCTTCTCTGGGCTCTAGCCCAATCTCTTGGTCTTCCATAGTTATCCAAGGAGGATAGCCAAGTGGTCTAGGCTTATGCAGTTTGAGTAGAACCTATGGGCGAGAAAATCCTATTCCTGCTAGACTGATATTGAATAGTTTTCCCAAGGAGTATACAAAGAATGTATGCTTACCAGACGAGTACGAGATAATTGAATAGAAGACTCTTCGATCAATGCGCGAAAAAGGCCCTTCTATCCCTTCTGCACGCAAGTCATCCAGTTTGGCCGGACTCCAAATCTGCTCGTCCAAGTGTAGAGACATTCCCGTAATATCTAAAAAGATTGATAGACGAAAGCAGAACATTTGCTTCGGCACAAGACCCAGATCCAGCCCTTCCAAGAGAGTAGATAGATCACGAAATGAAAGACCAAAGTTCTCTAGTAAGGGAGTCGGAGATCTTTATCTAGAATCTTATCTGACCTCTGACTTTGCATAGCTCCTTTGGCAGACACTAACTATACAATAGAAAAGGATTGAGTTCCCGCTCATCTCTCTTCTCTACGTCTCGATTAGTACCCAGGCGCTTAACCACTTACATATTTAGAATTCTCTTTCATCTTAGAAGAAATAAGAGATCGGGCATAGCTTGGTCATAGATAGACTTCTAATTTGCAACTAGGGCTAGAGATGAGGCCTATTGAAGTGCTTGTAAGGAGTCCAAAGCAAGAAGCTTGAGTTGAGAAATTGGATCAAGGAAATTCATAGATCTTTAGTGCTCACTCTTGACAAGAGACTTTGTATTCATTGATGTGCTAACTTAAAAGCGCCAATGGGGGCTGTCTATATCAGCTGACCGGAAAAAGGCTAAGCTTACTTTGCCACGGCACCTTAGCCTCCCTTCGTCTCATTAGCTCTCCTTTTATATGCACACAGGTGCGCGAGCCGTCTCAGAGAAGGAATGGGAAAAAAGAGAAATAACATTGAAGAATGGCAACTACCTATTATATAAAGAACTTTATACTGTAGATGGGCACTTTTTGACTAATCTCTATCCGGAAAGCAGAATCAGATCCAATTCTCCTTTAGAAAGTATGAAGCATGAGGCTAGCTAATGCTTTCTTCCCACATAGTCGTATATTTCTCATATAAAAGAAGTAGTAAACTCTGGAAAGGAGGGAAGTTCTGGGGGAACTTCAAGGGCTGGTGCTGGTGTCCTTCCAATAATGGCTAAGATTATGATAACACAGTGAGCTGGTGGATAATATGAACATGAAGTGGAGATCAATTTTACATGTCTTACCATCAAAATAACAAACACAAGCATTGGCAAGAAGATCAATAGGTCTTTAATAGCTTGTAATGTAAGGCCTTGGTGTTGGAGGATATGATGGAAAAGGAAGAAAATACAAAGTGAGAGAGCAAGACTACCCTTTAACCCTAATGCTTCCAAGCAAAAGGAAGTTTTTCTCAATTAGGCTAGGACCTACAAAGACCACAAGTGGGGGGGGGGGGTTTCTTTTCTTTTCCTTTTTCTTTCCCCCCCCCCAAACTTGTTTTGTACAATATATCAAGCTAAAAATATCTCATCATCTTTTTCAGCAGACTTTTTCTAATATAATTTTCTCTTGAAAGCTATAATTTTCTCTTGAAAGCTAATATAATTTTCAGCAGACTTTTTCTTCCCTTTTCATTTTTCGTCGATCTATTTTTTTTTAACGACGGGAAGAAGAAGTCTTCAGAAAACTTGCTTGACTGAAAAATGGTCCCATAAAATTAATTCCCCACCCATATCTTACTCTCTCAAATGGTAGGCTAAAAGTGTTTAGGCTTTTAGGGTTACGCTAATGTAGGTGATAGAAACGAAGTCGAATGGGGGTTCAATGTGTGCTTAGCACACTCTATTCTTTTTAATTAGGCTCAAAAGGGGACACTAGGGATATTTTTAGTAAAGGTCGGGAAATATTTAGGCTCAAACGATCAAAAGATGACCTAAATCATTTCTTAATGCCAAATGCTCATGCAGTTCTTAAGAAAGTAAAACACATAAAATATCATATCAACTATGGGAATTGTGAAATTGAAAATTTAGCATCACTGGATTTCGCATAAGCATTCGCTAAAGCAGATGGTATGGACAATTGAGACTAACATGCAGACATGGTTCGAAAGTGTGCTTGAGATATATTAGTAAGAAAAATCCAAGGGACCTAAGTTACAATTCAATGTAACAATCATGTTAGGACTGATATTCATCATATTCTTGTGCATATTTTGTTGTTACAATGAAATGTGTGCTATAAACTTTATAAAAATATTCTAATCAATCCATAATTATGACTGGTGTAGGTGCACAGAGATTTGGAGAAAATCAAGAATTTTTGCAGAATCAAGTAAATTCCATAATGATATATGGAAAAGTTATGTGGTTCATTGCATTAACTCCTCATCGACTAGTACGACCACACAAAGACTCGAGGACAAAAAATTTGAATTAAAATATTTTTTTGATTTTTTTCAATTTTTTAATAAAAAATTTGGAGATGTTGATGACACAATTGATGATGGGTCCCCATAATGGGTACCCGAAAGAACCAAATATTATAGTATTCTGGTCAAGGTAACATCTCCGAAAATAAGAAAAATTAAAAAGCAAGAAAGACGGGTAAGGAGAAGACACGATAGAGGGAAATGAAATTTTTCCCCACCCTAAAAACTTAGCCCAACTCCATTCTTCCTTAGGTTGGGACCTGCAAGGACTCTGGACTTATAATTCCCCCTCAAACTTAATTTCGATTTTGTCCTCAAAATTGAGGAACATATGAGAGGATTGATGGAGGAGGACAAATATCAAAAGAACATAACAGGCCCACCTAACGAAAGAGAAAGAAACTTGGGCCTCGACTCACGGCGAGTCGGGAGGAAATAACGAACGAGGATGAAACTCGGGGATTGTGCCGGTGGCATCACAAAATATATGGAGGCATTCTGCCCCACCTGGTTAACCCAATCAAAGAGGTCAGTCTGGTCGGCACGCACTTGTGCCAACTACTGACTAACCATCTCATTTTGGAGCATAAGCTCCTCTTGCCTGTTGGAGATCGCCTCCAACGGATCCTCCTCCTCGGGCACCTCCTCTCGAGGGCCTCTTACTCGCGACTGGTGAGCGTAGTCAAACAATACAGCCCTATAAATTTCGGGCACCTCCCTAATTTTCTCCGCATCTGGAGCCCACTCGACTCCAGCCTGACCACATAGTCCGGTAATCAAACTCGGGAACGCGTATCCCGAGTTTGTAGTACCTCTAATAAGGGTCCGTATTTGGACGTTGATCAAACAACCAACATCGACAGACCCACCTGTAAAGATGGTGTAGATCAAGACAGCCTTAGCCCAAGTCACCGTGTGTTGGTGACTGGAAAGCATGAGTCGTGCACATATAAATTTGAACACGGCCTTGGCCGTGTTCATGAGAAAGGATTCCTCCATGGTGCGGGCACGGAATGGTGGGTTTTGGTTGAAGGTCCAAACCGCACCAGGCGTTGCGATAGTCGCATTAACCGCCTCGAGAGAAATAGGGTCAGAAAGGTGGCGACTGTACCGGTCGTTACCACTCGCATAGTTGGAAGTGCCATAATAACTGTTAATGTCTTGGGACTAAAAACTAACGTCTACACTCCTAACACTAACAGTCTCTAAAACACTACCATCTATAGAAATTTTCCCGTTGGCATATAATTTACGGACTATGGCCACGATGGCCTCGCCCGGAGAAGCAATGAGAGTAGCCCACCTACGACGATAGAAGTGGTCGGGGAGGACAAAGTCTTGAGCTTGAAATCCCCTTTCAGGGATTATGCTCTTGGAGAGCTTTCTAGAGTAGCTCTCCGAAGCCTCAAAGGAAATGAAGCGGCGGGCATCGTAAACTTGTTCCTCCTCTTCAGACCGGGAAGTGGACGGGCCAATGTTTCTACACTTGGGGGCCATTTAAATTTAAGCACAAAAAATTAACAGAAAAAAATCTACTCTCTTTTAAAAATTAAAATTTATCACAACCTAACAACTAAAGCATGCAAAAATAAAATTTACGCAAAATAAATCTAACACCCTAGCATGCAAACATTTTGATACGTCAAAAATTTAAATAAGGGGGTGAGAAGATACTTGGATTTGCGAGGTTTAGCTGATGAAGAATGTTGGCAGGATTTCTTGAAGTTTTCGCCGGAAAAAATGGTGACTGCCCTTTCTTCAATCTTGATGGAATGGAATGAGGGTGGAAGAAGATGATGAAGGTTGAAGGAGGGAGAACCTTGGCTTGGATCTTGCCGGAACTTGGAAGACTTCGCCGGATTTATGAGAGGGAGAGAGAGATCGATGCTGCTGTTTTTGAGAGAGAGAGGATTTTCGGATTGATCTGCTGGGAGTTGCCCGGTTACTGCATATAAAGGGAGGCTTGCGGTCGCAAGGTCCTTAGGGCTTGTCGCAAGGTCTCCGATCAAGCAGCTACGGATTACATTCTTTGGCGGTCACGATTTTGGCATTTATTAAGGCCTTGCATCCGTAAGGTCACCAGAGGGTCTCATGCGTTTTCTGCTTCCGAACTTTTGGCAGTTTTGCAGTTTGGTCCTTCTGTTATGTTCCGTTACGTTCCATTAAACTAAAATATTTGCAACATATAAATACAACACTATGATGCTTTTCTCCCCCAAACTTGAATTTTGGCTTATTTTATTTTAAATAAAATGTCCAAAATTAAGTAAAAGAAGAATAACATATTTAAATTACACTACTGGCGAATAAAATTCAATAAAATGGGTTGCCTCCCACCTAGTGCACTTGTTTAACGTCTTTGGCTCTACCCAACTACAAACCTAATCATTTGGTGGTTCTTTGTCAGCGAGACGAATAAGTTCTATTGTTCTCTCTACTGACATGGGTTCAAGATATGGTTTGAGTCGGTGACCATTAGCTTTAAATATTTCATTGGTCCTTAGGTTTTTAATATCTATCGCTCCATGAGGATAAATTCGGACTATAATGAAAGGACCAGACCATTTTGATTTCAATTTTCAGGAAATAGCTTTGAGTCTAGAATTGAAAAGTAATACCTTTAATCTGGGATGAAACATTTTGTTGGCTAATCCCATATCATGATATTTTTGGTCTTTTCCTTATAAGTTTTAGCATTTTCGTACGAATTTAACCTATGTTCTTGTAGTTCGTTCAACTGGAACAGTCTTTCCTCACTAGCCAAAGTTAAGTCAAGATTGAGATCTTTAACAATGCAATAGGCTCTATGTTTAATTTCAACTGGCAAATGACAAGCTTTGCCATACACCATTCGGTAAGGACTCATTCCTATTGGGGTCTTATATGCGGTTCGGTATGCCCACAGAGCATCTTTAAGTTTAGACTCCCAATCTTTACGGTTTGGTCTAAGGTCTTCTCTAAAACTACTTTTATTTGTTTGCATTACTCACTTCTTGGCACTTGTTCGAGGATGATAGGGTGTAGCTAACTTGTGAGTCACACCATATTTTCTAAGGGACCTGAATTTAGCAATATATTAGTGAAATGTGTTCCTTGATCACTAATTATGGCCTTAGGTACTCCAAACTGAGCGAAAATATCTTCCACAAATTTGACAACAGTTTTTCCATCATTATTTCTAGTTCCAATAGCTTCTATCCATTTAGACACATAATCAACAGCAACTAAAATATACTCACAGTTATTAGAGACTAGAAAAGGACCCATGAAATCAATACCCCATACATCAAAAATTTCAACAACCATATTTATATGCAAGGGCATTTCATTCCTTTTGCCAATTCCACCGGTTCTTTGACATTTATCACAAGTTTTATAAAATATGTCACATCTCTAAAAAACAGAAGGCCAATATAATCCAGTTGCAAAATTTTTCTAGCGATTTATTTCCACTAAAATGACCACCACAAGAGTATTCATGACAAAATGCCATAATACTTTGTTGGTCTTGTTCTAGAACACATCTCATAATTATAGAGTCAGAACACATTTTATATAAATGAGGTTCTTCCCAAAAATAATTTTTAGCATCTGTTAAAAATTTCTTTCTTTGATAGAAATCAAAATCAGAGTTGATGGGATCAGATACATAATAATTGACAAAATCAGCATACCAAGGGTCTGAATCTTTAACTGCTAGTAATTGTTCATCGGGGAAGTCTTCATTTACATGAATTTTATTATCAAGAAATTGACGTTCAAGTAAGGGTGAAAATTCCAACCTAGACAAACGGTCGGCTACAACGTTTTCCGTTCCCTTTTCTTTATCTTTAATAGTAATGTCAAATTCTTGCAATAATAGCTTCCACCTTATGAGTCTAGGATTAGCCTCTTTCTTACTCAATAAATATTTTAGGGCTGCATGATCAGAAAATATAATAACTTTTGATCCTAACAAATATGGTCTAAATTTTTCTAATGCATACACAACTGCTAAAAATTCTTTTTCTGTGGTTGTATAGTTAAGTTGTGCATCATTTAATGTCCTACTAGCATAATGAATTACATGTGGTTTCCTATCTACCCTTTGACCTAACATAGCTCCGATTGCAAAATCCGAAGCATCGCACATGATCTCGAAAGGGAGAGACCAATCGGGGCCGGTTAAAATTGGGGCAGTAGTCAATCTTTCTTTTAATAAATTAAATGCGTTTAAGCATTCTTGATCAAAAATGAATTCGGTGTCTTTTGTCAATAGATTACATAGAGGTTTACAGATTTTTGAAAAATCTTTTATAAATCTTCAATAAAAGCCTGCATGCCCTAGAAAACTTCTAACACCTTTGATAGAAGTTGGGGGAGGTAGTTGTGATATAACTTCAATTTTTTCCTTATCGACTTCAATTCCTTTATTAGACACAACATGACCTAAGACAATCCCATGTTTAACCATGAAATGGATTTTCTCCCAACTTAGGGTTAAGTTTGTTTCACAACATCTTTTCAAAACTGATGTAAGATTTTATAGGGACTGGTCAAAAGAATTTCCAAATACTGAAAAATCATCCATGAATACTTCAACACATCTTTCCACTAGATCTGAAAATATAGAAATAATGCATCTTTGAAAGGTAGCCGGGGCATTACAAAGTCCAAAGGGCATTCTCCTAAATGCAAAGGTACCAAAGAGACATGTAAAAATGGTTTTCTCTTGGTCTTCGGGTGCTACATGGATTTGGTTGTAGCCAGAGAAACCATCCAGAAAACAGTAATATTCATGGCCAGCTAATCTTTCAAGGATTTGATCAATGAATGGCAAGGGAAAGTGGTCTTTCCTAGTTGCCGCATTTAATTTCCTCAAATCTATGCACATTCTATAACCGGTGAGGCAAGTCTTCTTTGTCTTTCTCTAGAAGGTTTACTACCTCCCTCTAAATGAATTTTATGCATGCACATAGAAGGACTAATGCCTTTTAAATCTGCTAAGGACCAACCTATAGCTTCTCTATTTGTCCATAAAACTTTTAATAGGCTTGCTTCTTGTTCTTCTGTTAAATTTGCAGCAATTATAACAGGTAAAGTTTTACCTTCCCCTAAAAATGCATATTTTAAGTGGGGTGGTAATGGCTTTAATTCTTCTTCCGGATGAGATTTAATAGACAGAATAAATTCAGGATTTTCAAGTTTACTCATCTCTTCTTTATCCTCCTTAGTGTTTTCTACTTTTTCTTCATCTATTTCTATTTCTTCAAAAATAGATTTTAGAATTCCCACATCATCTTCTATATTATTTTCATCTTTATTCTTAAGGGCTTCTAATCTTTCTCTCTCTTTTCTTTCATCAGTTTCTCAGAGTTCTCTTTCTAACTCTTCAATGTCGAATTTTATATGAGAAAAAGTTCTATCATCATAACTCACATACACATCTTTCTCATAATCATCATCCTCACAATTTTCTTCAAAGGTTTGGGCTGTCAATTTTTCAATTTCATCAATTGAGAAACATGCATTCATGTCACTCGGTCTATTCATTGCATCAAAAACTGAGATCTCAACAGTTTCACCCATTATTGACATTGTGAGTTTACCATTCTTAACATTTATCATTGTATTGGCAGTGGCCATAAAAGGTCTACCTAACAAGATAGGGACTTCATTATTTGTGCATATTTTCCTTTCAATCTCTAGAACCACAAAATCGACTGGAATGATTAATTTGTCTACCTGAACTAGAATGTCTTCTACTATACCCAAAGGATGTTTATTTGAACGATCAACTAATTGTAAAGACATATTAGTGGGTTTCAGTTCTCCCAACCCTAATTGTTTAAAGACTGAAAAAGGCATCAAATTAATACTTGCTCCTAAATCTAACATAGCCTTCATCTTTTTAGAACTACCCAATGAAACTTAGATATTAAAACTACCAGGATCCTTCAGTTTAGGAGGAAGTTCGGGTTGTAAAACTGCACTTACGTTTTCAGAGACAATAATTTTTTCATTGTTTTCAAATTTGTGTTTCTTAGAGTGAAGATCTTTGAAAAACTTAGCATATGCCAGAATATTTTTAATAACATTAAGCAAATGAATGTTAACATTCACTTTGGATAACATATTATAAATTTCCAAAAATTGTTTATCCATTCGGTTTTTCATAAGTTTTATAGGGAATGAAATTGGAGGGACATATGGTGGTGGTGCCACATAAGGTTCCTCTTCCTCTTGTTCTTTTTCTTAACTATCTTTTGACACTTCTTTTTCTACTTCTTGATTGTTAACTTGATTATCTTCATTTTTATCCTTTTCTACTTCTTTTTTAGAACTATCTAATTTATCAGGCATATCAGAAGATTGAATAGGATCACTTACCTCTTCTCCAATAACTCTACCACTTCGCAGAGTAGTGATAGATTTTGCTTGTTCCGTTTGACTAGGGAACTTCCCTTCTTCTCTTTTCTCCTTCATAACTTTTGCAAGTTTTTCCCTTACAATTTCTAGTTCTTCTAGCAAATATTTGTTTAGAACAACTTGCCCTTTTTTAGCTCCATCTGACTTTGATACTTCTTCGATTCGCAGTTGTCCTTGATTTGGGAATTGTTGAGGTTGTAGTGGTTTATTTCCTCCCATGAGAAATTAGGATGATTTCTCCAACCAGGATTATATGTGTTTGAGTAAGGATCACTCCTTCGTCTTTGAGGATACATGTTCATGTCATTAACCTGTTCAGAATACTAGAGATGTTAAAAGGGCCGAGAACCGTAGGGTCGACCCTATTAACTAAAAACCGGGAAGGGTTAGGGTCGGGAAAACGCAACCTGTTTAATAAACGGGCTAAACGGATCGACCCTATAGGGCCGCGGGCAAAATGGGTTGGCCTGCCGGGCTATAGGGCTGACCCACGGGCTGGTTAAATTTGTTTGGGCAATTGGGCGGAAAGACTAAATTAAAGTCACTAAAGACTAACCAAAGAGTTAAAGACTCAAATGGTCAGTGCGTGGTGAGTCACTAAAATGGCAGAAAGGAAGGGGCGAAGCCGCGAAGGGAGGCCGTCGAAGGGATCTACTCGTCTTCAGTTCAGTCTTCAATCTCGCCGTCATTGACTCATCTTCAATCTCACCGTCGTCTTCATCTTCAACTGAACTGGTAAGTTTTTAATTAAACCCTAATTTAGAAATTATTAATTATTGAGAAGAAGGTGAGTAAATCTGTAAATGGAGTAGGTAATACGGCTCTGAGATGAGCTTGCTTAGTTGTTTATAATTTCTATTCCATTGTTGTTTGTTGATTTCGTCGTCTGTAGACTCTGTACGCCCGCCGTTTTTCTTCTGCATTTTTTCTGGGCTATGGATAACTCGTTACTATCGGTAGAAATCGGGAACTGGAAGGTTGTATTCGCCATTATTCCGTCGATTTACACGACGGTAAGAAGTGTTTTCACTTTCGTGTGTATGAAGCGCATATGCAAGATTGCAAGAAATTAAATACGTTTTCAAAGTCCATTATTTAATGAATTAATGGTAATTTTTCCATCATTTTATGATAGTGATGCTTAATTTGGTAACCACAAGAATCAAATGCATACACGCACTGACCTGATGCATAGTAATGATGTAAATGCGATTTTGGAGTTTGGACAAAGGCTGAATTGAGACTTGAGAGTGCACTGGTCCACTAGAAGTATGAATTGTACCTTGGCTTTCGTTAATTCGTTATTGATGATGATTTTGTAGGCTGCAACATTGTCAAAGAACAGAACACTTATTGATGATGAACTGTACCTTGGCTTTCGTTAATTCGTTAATTCGTTATTGATGATTTCGTTAATCCATCATTTCCATCATTTTGTTTTATAATCGTTAATTCACTATAGTTGTTTTTTTTTAATAAGTACTTGAGCAAATTAATTGAAGGAAATTTTGTGACTTAAGTAGTTAAGTTGTATGACTTTATTTTATTTTGGATCGTATTATTGTTAATCGTCTAATAGGGCTGATTTAAATTTTGAGTTTTTGATTTAAATAAGACATCATGTTTAATAGGGCTGACCCTGTTAAACCGAGACCTACAGGGTTAGGGTTAGGGTCACGATTTGAGCGGCCAGTTTAAATGACCCGTTTAACTCGCGACCATATAGGGTCGCGACCCTGTAGGGTTAGGACCAACCCAATTTAACATCTCTACAGAATACATAGCACTAGATGGACAAAAATTAGTAGCATGAGAATTTAATCCACAAATAGCACATGCTTCTTGAATTTGCCAATTTTCAAATTGAGCTTGTGTACTCATCTCTGGTTTATCTCGAACTTGAAATAAACTTCTACTTTTACCTCTTGCACTTTTTCTGTTGAGAATTTGCACTTAACATCTCAAGTAATTCTTCTAGTGCTCCTGGTGTCATTCTATTAATAGAACCACCAGCCGCACTATCAACCATAGTTTGTAAAGCAGACGAAAGAGCATGATAGAATTGAAGTACTAACACATCTTGAGTCAGATTATGATGAGGACACATGATAAGCAAATTTTTAAATCTATCCCATGTTTCATGGAATGTTTCACCTGGTTCATTTTGAAAAGACATGATTTGTTTTCTGTATTCGGTAAGAGATGCATGTTTATAATATTTACCCATAAACAAATCATATAATTGAGCCCAAGTATAAACACTACTAGGTGTTAGATTCATAAACCATCTTTTCGCCAAATCTTTTAATGCATTTGGAAAATATTTCATTTTTACTTGGTCTTCAGTCAAACCTCCTAACGGAAAAGTACTCACCATATACTCATATTCTCTAAGGAAACTTATTGGATCTTCAGTAGGCATTCCATGAAAAGAAGATATCATATTAAAATAATGACCTTTAAGTTCGAAATTCCTTACTGCTTTCGGTAAGATTAGACATGATGTTGCTACATTCAGTGTAGGACGACTATAATCATTTATAGTTCTTTGATTTACTACTACTTCCATATTTTTTCTAGCATGTTCTTCTACTCTTTGATTTGCATTTACCGGATGAACCGGATTTTCAGGATTTTGATTATTATTGTCCATTGGAGGATCAACCAGAGGATCCTCTTGATTCAATTGTTCTTGATTAGCAGACTGAGTTTCTAGATTATCAGGGTCTTCCTGATTCTTTCCAAGGTTATTTATATTTTGATTTAATTCTACTAACTTAGGATTTAAAGATCTACGACCGTGCACAAAATAAAAGAAAAAACTAACTACTAAAAAAAATCTTTTTGTATTTTGATTTTGATAAAAGCTGAATTTAAAACTACGCTACCAACAAACTAACTATGCAAACTAGCTTGTCCCCGGCAACGGCGCCAAAAATTTGATCATGTCTTATTTTAATTATTTTTCCTTGCAAGTGGACAAGACTATTGTAGAATAGCTTGGGAAGCAAGGGTCGAACCACAGAGACAAGAAGATCATAAATAGCACGATTATTGATAGCGATTTATTAAACTAAATGGGTTTTTATATTGATTTTATTTAAACTAATTATTATACTAGAATTAACTAAATTAGCAGCAATTACAGATTATGAAGATCTTATGGTGGAGGGAAATCTAGGATTAGGGTTTCACTTGTATCTCCTCTATAGCTTATTTGGATAAAGTATCATTCAATTTCTTGGGTTCGTTCACTATTGATAGGTATAGTCTGTCGAATTACAGTTCAGTCCCCATCTCCAAATAATTCGTCCATTCTATATCCTCGGCACAAGAACATATGGATTCTAACTGTCACTTAGGTCATATACGGAACCTGACCCTAACTTATCACTCTCGTGCATCGATAGGTTCAATTTATCATGATGGTGAGCCAGTGTACGACATATGCATATTGGTCATGCAGTTATCCGTACCTCTAGGCCTTTATTACTCACGATTACATTCATTTGTTCAAAGCGAGATAATATAGGGATTGATAATCACCACGATCAACAAGAATTGAATGAATAAAAATAGATTAAAGCATAGATTCGATACAAGTTACCTCCCAACTCCTAGATTATTGGATGTTTAGTTCATCCTTGAAGATGAACTGCACACAGAGATGAATGAATACATGGATCGATCTTCAAAACTTGTAATTACAACAACTAAACTATGTTATACACTCTAAATCCTATGCTAAAGCTATATAAAACTACTTCCTGGCCGTCCTTTGCTTTGGCTACCGTCCTTTATTTATACCATGGAGTTGTAGGGCTTTAGGAGTTTCAGTCTGGATTGAAAACCCGGATAAGTCGGTTCTACACCTTGCGTCCGCAAGGTCTTCAGAATGTCCCTTTGTCGTTTCTTCTTCAATTTACACTTTGGCTCCTTATTCGAAATCTTCACTAAAAGCCTCATAATTCATATAATTTCACCTAAAACCCTGAAACTCATAAAACAACTGAAAAACATATATCAGTAGCCAAAAGCCTCGTGGAATCGCTCAATTTAAGTTATAAAAGTACATGATATCGACGTATAAAATACATCGATCACAAGGAATGCGTCAAACTCTACTCAACTCTCTTCTGGCAGCTCTTCCACAACATAACTCTTCATCTGGGTCACGGACGCCCTCATATTCAAGAACTCAACAACATCGTTCTCAACGCATCTCATGATAAAATCAGTATTGAGCGTGAACGTGATTTGGCCATCACGGAGGATAGACAACTACGGTCTATGAACCGAACTCTAATGGAGGAGAAAAACAAACTACGTGAAGAACTGGACTACCGTTCTCACTCCACCAGACCTCCAACCTCTGCCGATGATGAATACGCCAAAAGAGTTGAAGAACTCGAACGCCAACAAAGAGAAAGAGAAGCAACTGACCGAACAGACAAAGGAAAAGGGAAAAGGCCGTGGTAGCTCTTATATTTCTCTATCCCTAATCCTTTGTACCTATCTAATATTTTTTGAAAACTTTGTACAAATTAAATTTCTCGTTTGAAATACAAAAGCTTATACTTTTAAAAAATGTCTACTGTTTAAAATCTTGTTAGTTAATTCATATATCTGCTTAGAATTTAAACATTCAGTTTAAATCCATTTTGAACTGTTTATTACTAATCCTTGTGATGTTCTTTACATCTCTTATGTTGTAAGCACTTAGATTAGCTCTCTTTTACACTTGAGGTGTTTTCCTTTTTGATAGAGGCATGTCTACCATTATAAAACTAAAATACTTTCTGACATACTATTATCTATCACAAAAGTTTTCATAGCCCTCACTTGTAAGTAATGATGACCTGATGCAAATAGGAGGAGATTGATGTTTCTCATTTGTATCTTGATTTGCATTTGTTCATTCATTACATTAGCTTCTATGCTTAGTGGCTAATTGGGTTGTGTACCAGTTAGTGTGGCAACTGTGTATAGAACTTTGTCTTAGAGTAGTTTTTAGACTTTACAGGTTCAGCGGAAGACTTCAGCTGAAGGCTTCACCGGAAGACTTCAATCAGCCTCCAGCGGCAGACCTTGTCTGCACTTGTTCAAGCATGACGTGTCCAGTCATCAAGCTTTTAGTGGATTAATTAAATTCAACCTTTATCAGTTTGAATTTAATTTAAATCAATCTTCTATCAAAACTTGACTTCTCAGACACGCCTGTCCAGCTTTTCCTAAAAGAATGAAGACTTTCGCCTCCTGAAAAGTGATAGAGCAGGTGAACAGACTGACACTTACAGACTGTACCAACTATTGCATGTCTGCAACTCTGATTGCTCACCTACTAGTTGTTGCAACAACTCTCTGCCATTCCCTGCGCAGTATCAATGAAGACGAAATCCCCAAAGACAGCTCCATGCATTTAATGCATTCAACCTAAGAGAGCCGTTACTCTTTTCGTCTTCTCCAACGATCTCAAGAATGCCCCAACTATAAATACTGCCATTAAAAGACTAAAAAAATAACAATTGCTCTGAATTTTCTCAACAACATCAAGCTTTATATACTCAATACATTCAAGAGATCATAAACTAATCAACGAAGTCCTCAACAACAACAAGAAGATCTGCATCAACACTTTATCTTTTGCTTCTTATTGTTGTTCTTTATTCTATTCTTCTGCACCATTAAATATTCTGTTTTGTCCAGATATTCAATCCCCAACCCCGAAACACAAGTCAAATATTTTGTACACGATTCATTAGACTTCTTTGTAATAGAACTAGTGAAAAACGTAGTGCGCATTTAAATCCAAGGTTGACTGTCTTGGTGGTGGACGTAGTACTCTTTATAGTGCGAACCATCTCAAAATACTTGTGTTCTTTCCTTACTGTTGCTTACTGCTTTATATTGTTTCATATCTCTTTACTTATCGCTTCAGCAGCAAACTTGAGTATTCAGCAAAGTCTACCGGTAGTGCTTCACGGGCAGACTTGAGCTGTTTTCCTTACAAGACTTCCGCTACTTCAATCTTTTCAATAGATTGCAAGTGCTTGTTTTAGGAATTAATAAGTTTTAAGTGTTAAATAAGCTATTCAACCCCCCCTCTTCTAGCTTATTATTATGCCATTTGGGACTAACACTTCTGATACATTACCTTCCACCATGTTTCTCTAAAACCATGCCTGAATTTGGAAAGGAAGAGATAGCACTGGTCGATTAATACGGGATACAAGTACAACGATCAGGTCAAAGAGTATAAAGATCAATTCAGAGAATAAAGATTCGGGTAGAATGGCTGCTGAAAACGAATAGACTTCTATGGGCGCAGAAATAGAAGCCGTCGGGTACATCCCATATCCTGAATTCCAGGATTGACTAAAACGAGAATTGGATACTCATACAGAAAGAGTCACAAATCGGATGGTTGGGAATCTGTAAGGTTAAAATAGGGTCGTCCTATTTTTTCTATTTGTATTTAAATATTGTTGTATCATTTCTTGGTCCTAAGGCAATGGTAAGTAATTACCATAATTGAATACTTCCAAAAACTTTCTAGAGTCCATGTTTGACTTTGACAAATACTTATGTTATCTTTTGTTTTAATAAGGAAACCATTTTTGGAAACTAATCATTTATTTTCTAATTCTATGTTTCCTTGGAGTATTTGGTTTCTTTATTGTTTCAGAAGTTTACCAGCTCAAGTATAAATTCAAGAAGACTTCCAGACAGAAACTGACGAAGAGAGAAGAGAAGACACATAGAGATATACACACTTAAGAGAGAAGCTGAGAAGCATTGCTTGAAGTATTTTTTGCAGCGTTGTATGCAGCTATATCAACAGCTGCATCTTCTGTTTTGTTGTTTGTTTTCCTAGTTGATAGGAAACTTATTTTTTTAATCCCACATTTTCTTTACTTTTGTTTTTTGTGGGTTTACTCTACAGACTTGATGTCTTGTTAGAGTGTTTTGCTATTTTGTTGATTTCACGTTGTTGTTTGTAAAACTCATAATATTTTAGTGAAATCCTTTTTGGTCATACGGCTAGATCTAAAAGCATAACTTGTAGATTGCTTGATAAATATTTGTTTCATTACTGCTTTATTAGATTAAATAGTTCCGCTGTTTACTTGTTTTCTTATCTGGTCAATGTACATTTGGATGCAGCTGCATTAACTGTTTCTTTGGAATCCTAGCTACTGTTGATCTTTCAATTGGTTTCAGAGCTTCCTCTTGACGACACTAAGATATGATTCTGGTTGTAGCCATGTTTGATTCTCAATATGAGAATTTTATTCGACCTCCTATCTTGACTAATGTGAACTATTCAATTTGGAAAGTTAAGATGCGTATCTTCATGAAATCAATTGATGACAGAGCGTGGCTTACTGTTTTGAATGGTTGGACACCACCTAGGACCACTATAATGATGGTGATGTAAAAATCACTAGTGAAGCAAATTGGTCCACTGAAGATAGAACCACTGCTTCTTTTAACTCTAAGGCTCTTTCAGCCATATACAAAGACTTAGATGCTAACACCTTTAGGGTTATTGCTAATTATGACTTTGCTAAGTGTTGGAATATGATTCTTGATAATTTACTTATCACCTTGCATATTCTATATATGATGATTTACTTGTTCCCATTATAGTGAGTCATCACTAGTGGCTAAAAGGTCCGCGTACGGTTAGCGTGGCAACTCATGTGACATCACATAGGTCTTAGATTAGGTGCGACCTGATTGAGTCCTACCTTCCTACATGATGATCAAACAGACCAGCACTTTCATATGCACTAAGCACCGGCAGACTTGCGGTAGTGTCAAAAGTATTCAGCAGACTCGTTACCAGCAGACTTGTCATAAGAAGATCAGAACATCTTGAAGACTTACCACCGACAGACATGCTACAATTTGATTGTTCTCACCAGCAGACATTAGTTCTCTTGAAACAGAAGACTTGCGCCTCTGGTCCGAACATCCTACCGGCAGACCTGATTATGCACGTGCTACAGAGAAAAGACTAAAGTAGTTCAAATCAAGACAAATATGTACAAGCTTCATAAAGCCTGACATAGTTAAAGCTACAAAACTTTCTCTCACTCACGTGATCTGATAAAGTCAAAAGAATCCACTTTATTGAACAGACTACCTGCTAGTGCATCAGACATCAGACTTGCTTTTCAGAGACTTATGAATACAGTTTGACAGGCAACAGTTCCAAGATCTATAGGACAAAATCTTTACCCAAACAGTCAAAGATCTTGTGGACAAAAATCTCTATCCGATAGACTTCAACAACCATATCTCTAAACGGATAGAAACATCAATCTTCATCTCTCAACGATCACATTGACTCTAGTCTATATAAGAAATCCTTTCTCTTCCCCAACCAGTGACAAGTGAGCAAAGTCGAAAACAAAGACTCCTGCTACAAGAGCTTCAAAGAAATAGAGAGATCTACAACGAGATCGTCTTCACCAACGCATCTCAGATCTCTACAGAAGATTGTAGTGAACTCATCCAGACCTTAGCAAAACACTCTCAATGGATTGCTAGGAAGAAAATCTTGGAGAAGAAGAGATAGATAGATCAGAAACTTCAAAAGACAGAGATCAACGTCTTGGTCAAAAACCTAGTTTTTGATTTGAGTTCTTCACCCTTCTTCGAAGAACTCAGCCTTTAGCTAAAGCTTCACGACTCCATTCCAAAAGCTAAAGGTCAAGCTCTTGGATCGATCTGAAAATTGATTTTAGATTATGCCCAAAGAAGATGAAGAGGTTTCTGTAGATATTGCATTCATATCTTCAGATTTGTATTCATATACAAATGTTATCGATTGTGCAACAATCAATCATCATGGAAGGACGAGTGCTCTACACTCAATCGTTCAGATAATTTTTATCTGAACGACCTTGAAAATTCTCTTCTCATATTAGTTTCTCGTTCTCGTCTCCTATTGTCCTCTTTACCTAAGAATTTGTTTTCAAATAATTAAGTAAAAATTAAGGCTTGAAAGGACGAGGACAGAAACTTTACATAGAGTATATAGGCTGATGTAATCTGTAATTTATCCTTGAATAAATTCAGATGTTCTTTCAAATAATTTATCTTTCAGTCTATACCTCACTATGAGCTTTTATAAATTGATTTATCTTTAGAAAAGCTATTCTCTAATGATCTCCTATAATATGCATTTGAAGAAGTATTAAGTGTGCTATTGTTCTTATCATATATTCGTGTACAGCCACTTAAAACTTCTCTAAATCTAAACCTTTCTATTTCCACTGCTTAAACTCTTTCTAACAGACTTTTGATTGAAAAAGGCAGTTTACTGGTAGAGTTGAAATCTCTGCTTAGAGCAAGTTTGCCGTTAGCCTCTACCAGCAGACATGTTCAACTCGTTAAAACTGCCTATGTCATTTAACCTACGCTTTAAATGTATTTAGAAGAAAAGTTTTTTAGATGGTAAAATAGGCTATTCACCCCCCTAGCCTATTTGAGCATAATTGTGGACCAACAATTGGTATCAGAGCAATACTCTTCAAGCTATATGCCAGGACTAACCTCTTGAGAGTTTGATCCTCGAATGCTCATCCCAAATGCATGTCAAAAGAAATATTTTTTTTAATCTTTAAAAAAACTTTTGACAAGGATTTCATTTGAGATAAATTTTTGAAAAACTTACTTGTTTTGAAAAATTATTTTGTTTTCAAAAATTTCATGGGATGGAAAATTACCATGATGATTGTGGGATAATTATTCATATGACATATACATACATATATATATATATATATATATATATATATATATATATATATATATATATATATATATATATATATATCAATTGACACTATGAATAACTATTCCTCATATGTATAGCACTCCGATGGATGCATCAATTAAAAGGATTTCTGATTCAAATTCTATTGACATAAGGCTAACGATTGTAATCAATCCAACACCATTCTCGAGAGAAAATTTTCTTAGTTAAAGAATTCTGGAACTTTTCTTAGTTAAACATGCGATAAATGTCAAAGGATTGGCGGAATTAGTAAAAGGAATGAGATGTCCTTGCATAACAATCTAGTTATTGAATTTTTTGATGTATGGGGTATTGACTTTATGGGTCCTTTCCCAGTTTCGAATGGTTGTGAATATATTCTAGTTGCATTAGACTATGTGTCGAAATGGATAGAAGCCATTGCTACCCGAAACAATGATGGTCAAGCTGTTGTCAAGTTTTTGGACGATCATATATTTGCTCGATATGGAGTACCGAAAGTAATAATTAGTGATCAAGGAACGCACTTCACCAATCGTCTAATGAATGCGTGCCTTAGGAAACATGGTGTGACTCACAAGTTGGTTACGCCATATTGTGAGTGCCCCGTTTTTCAACCTATCCCCCGCTGCGCGAAGAAGTGGGTGGTTTCAAAACATTTAAGGCGCGTGGAATACCTCTGGCCTCAATTGTGGACTCAAAATGAGATTAACAGAGTCGCCACACACACACACACACACACACACACACACATATATATATATATATATACATGATGATATTATGAATGATACATTCTAATTCTTTTGGTTTGTTTATGAACATGGAATTTCACCCTGGTTCGTTTGGACGGTTTAGTAAATGAGAAAGAAAGGTTATTTTGTGGTGTATATAAAGTATACAACAGCGTCTTCACGGGTTCTCATTGTAGTAGCGCGATGCCTATGTTCTATTGTTGTTTGTAGTACCGCACTCGGTTTTTATGACTCACTTCGTGCTTTATTTTCTAGTGTGCAGTTATTTGTCAATCGCGTTGAGGTCGAGTAGATCCTGATTGTAACAGGGCACAGTGGATCGATAGCTCAGTTGCGGGTCGTGTGGTTCGTGACTATAGCAGTTGTCATTTCTTTCGAGTTGTAACTCGTTGAGTCCCGTCTAGCATTGTATTATCATTGTTATTTTGTCCTTATATTCTATTAACGACAATGTTGGGTAAAGTTATATAAAGTTTAGAGTCGAGTAGCATATCTAGTCTTGTTGTATTGTTTTGTAGCCGACCTTTGTAGTCGAGCACTTGTAATCCAGAGTATAGTATTTATTCAACTGTCTCCCGAGGAAGCAGTAGCCATCGGGCATTCAGTAGTTTTGTTGTAATTTTTGTTGTTGTGTTGGTTACCCCGGTATGATTTAGTCGTTAGGTCATTGTTGTCTATCAGGTTAGTTCTTTGATGAAACGCCAGCCTGGAGTGCTGATGGTTTGTTTAGTGTCGGTAATGTTGCGACACGTGAGTTTTGTTTTCCCCTTCGTGAGACAACTGTCTCTCTTGGTTTCATATGGTTTTGGTTTCGAGTCTTATAACTCGGGGATTCATTCTATTATTTCTTCCGCATATTTAATTTTTGTAAACCCGTATTTTAGTACGACTTTATGTTCGTGTTTAGTGCTTGTTAGCTCGGCTGTTTGATTTGCACAATTGTCTAACAAGTGCTTGTCCTCTTCTTATGTTAGTTTTAGCGGCACGACCTTGGGATTTTGTGTTGGAATCCGGGTCGGGTTGTGACATTCCCCCTACAAGAACAGGTGACATGATCCGGTTGAAGTACTCCTCCAGCCATATAAGTAACAAAATGGGGTTGCCAGATGGAAATCCTCCTTATTAGTGGAATAAACATCCAAGCCTTGTAACGTCTTGGCCAGAATGACAGGAATAATGTTTACTCGACAATTCCAAGCCTATAATACCAAGTTTATTACACGGGCATCAACGGTTCCAGACCGATTCACCAAGAAATATTTCCCCAGAATGCACAAGAAAAGGGAAGCCAACCTGCGCTTGGAATATACATGTTCATCCTTGTAGTATGAAAAGAGAATAGGAGGAATGGTCAGATCAAAATAGGTTCCATTAAAATAACCAAGAGTTCCCTCTCAGGTAGAACCGAATATCTCTTGTATTTCCATAAAAACATTTCTTTGCATGGACAGAACGGCAATGCGTACGGTAGCAGGCATGCCCGTCATGGCATATAATTCCTCGAAAGTTGGACTTATCTCATTTAAAGAAAAGTTAAACAGATGACAGGGGACATACCAAAACCTGGAAGCCGCCCTCACCATATTCCAATTTACTTGAAGGCCCCGCCATGCAAGAGCATAACGGAAACCATAAACATGATCAAACTAGTCTTTCTTCTCCCTATGCAGGGAAAGTATCCAATGGTTGAGAGAGGTCTCATATGGCTCAATGTTTAAAGGTTGTGACAGGCTCATCCATATTGACAACTACGGAAAATAGACGAACAAGATGAAGTCTATATCTAGTTTCTGGAAAGGCTCGAAAAGAAGGTCGAAAGAAAGATAACTCCTAGGTATAAGTATCTACGGGTGTTTCTAGTTGAAAAATATAAATTGGCTGGGTTGGGCTATTAAGAAGAGCGATGGGCTTATGCAAATGCTTCAAGTGTAAAGAGCGTCGTGGGTCGGTCTCCTTTTATAGGAAAAACGTGAAGAAAACTCCAACCAAACGAAGACAGTACACCAACAACAACCAGTAAAGAGTCCAGAAAACAAAATGGGCACCCCCATAAGCATTTGGGGCATAGTGCCCACTTCTGCCTTAGGGTGCTCGCGAATTTGCCCGAAAAGCATCCTAGTATCCTGGTTTGTTTCGGCATCTCCTAGTTTTCACATGTGTTGATCGTATCCGGCCACAGATGGACACTCAAAGACGAAGCCTACATCTAGCTAGCCTTTACGGATCATTGGCGTGAAGGAAAGAATAAAAGAAAAAAGAATTTTCGTGCATTCATTTCCCGAAAATGAGGGCAACTGAAGAAAAATTTGTCCGGAGAAATGCCCACCCCAAAAATCATCTTAAGTACAATGTGTGTTTATAATAAAATGGTACATTTTCTTTTCTTTTTTATGCATCGCTAAGGGAAATATAGAACATTTATGTGTCACCGATTTAAAACACTACATTATCAAACAATAATAAAATGTAATTACTTTACAAATTATAAATTCACAATAAATAAAAAAGAAAAAAAGAAGACTATCGGGTCTGTGTCGATCTGCTCTTCTCAAGGCCACCACCCATAACTCTGGGACCTAGTCCACCAATCCTATACTCTCCCTCTCGATCTGGTACGACCCAAACCATCGGTTTCATCATCATCATTGTCTCAGCGTCTGGCCCGACTCGCGGTATCATTACCCCGGCATGACAGCTCGTCCATGGTTCGCTGGTATCGTTTAGCAAGGCCGAAGAAACCTTTCACCACTTTGCGATATGACAGAGCATCCACCTGTTTGGGAGGAATAATGTCATTAAAGATAAAAGGAAATAAATGACAAATGACAAAATGGAAGGAAATGAGATCAATACTATGTTGCACGTGCCCTATCTAGAATCTAATATGGCTCCGAAACATTTGCGTCAGGTAAAGCTTCCTCAACGAGTCTCCCTCGTCGAGAATAATGGACACTGATAGGAACCATAGTAGGGACATAACAATGAACCTGAGCATCAAGGAAAAAATGTGAAGGCCTAGGTCTATCAACAGCATCAGATATACACCTAGCTACAGCCGGGACAGGATGAAGTACCATCCTCAGCAACTCATCGTATGGCATGATCGGGAATGCTATTGGTTTATGCCTTAGAGGAAAATCTATTTCTCCATGTATCATTATTTATTGAGGCATTTATTTATTATGTATTGTTTGTTTATTAATAGTAATGCATCATAATTATTTTTTAGGAAAGTAGGGCGGCACCTGCGGAGATTTTATTAATATAAAGAAGAAACACAAACTGAAGGGGGACAACCAACCGAACATGAAAAAAGGGACAGCGAAGCCTTGCCTTAAAAGGAAATACATGCAAAACTGACAACATATGCTTGTTTCCTATAACAATAAAAACCATACATGTCATGCCTAAAAGCCATACGAGAAATGTGAGGAAGCTCATCAAAGCAACTATAAACTTTGTGACTTTTATGTTCATGTGCAACCGCAGCCAGCCGATCCGCCACCATATTCTGCTCTCTGTACACGTGAGTCAACTTATAGCTGCCCAAAAAAAATTTGCAATGCAGGAGATGGTACACATATTGCCATGGAGTCGTGTGATTATCCAAAATAATGTGAACTGCTACCATAGAATCCAACTCAATCATCACACTGAACAAACCAAGATCATGAAACAAAGATAAACCTTCCTGAAGAGCCAAAATCTCTGACTTCATATTTGTACCTTGATTATAAAAACTAGAAAAAGCTTTGATAAACATACCTTGGTCATTTCTAATGATTCCCCCTCATGTACACACGCCATCCATAGAAGACCCATCCGTGTTCAATTTAAAAACCCCAACATCTAGAGGATGCCATTGAAACCAAGCTCTAAGCCTAGCAATGAAGTCCAAAACCGAATATTCACAATCTACAAGGTAGTTCTTGCCTTCCGCCCAATTCATGTTTCCGACTTATAAACAAAATTCATTTCACCTAAACTACTTTGCACGCGAAGAAAAATCAACTCAGCTTTCATAGGACATCCCTCAAATACCGCAACACATCTAGCTTTCCATAGCTCCCAGCAAGTAATGCATCATAAAGCCCTTAGAATAAATATGTTATTCTTAAATATCCCTGGTCGAGTATTATTATTAATAAGGGAAGTAATAATACACGGAGACTAGTATGTATTGAGACTTATATAGTTGATATCAGTATACACATGTGTGCGTGTTAGGTGTAACGACGTACTGGATTGACCCACATGAGAATACTATGTGGATCGTTATGTGAGTGTCATAAGTGATTCTCATAGTGACAAATATGTTCGTTGTCCTTTGACTTGAAGTCGTTATATACACTAGATGAGGAGTTGTATATTTTGATACCGATAAACATCATTCTGTAACAAGGTGATTATAAAGTCGGATATTGGATATGACACGAATCATGCTGAGGGATATGAACAATGTAGATAGAAGTTGTCCCTCCTACATAACAGGAGTATAATATTTATGGGCCCTTTATGTGTGAGACTTAAGTAAATGCATGGTCGTGCTCAAATAAATCAATATAAGATATTGAGTTTATTTGCTTATTATATAAGTCTAAACGGAGATTGAGAAACCAAAAGTAAACTATAACAATGATGACACGTTCCATGTCTTGTGTTTAATTAAATATTAGGACAAAGGGACAAGAACTATTTTGGTCACTATTAGTTATTTGTAATCACTGATATTTCATATTACTTGGGTAACAATGATGTATTGCTAGATGTCGCTCATTATTTATAATTAATTATATATTTGATATAGTAATTCATTATTGTCAACGTAATTTAGGAACCTATTAGGTCACACACTTAGAATGAATTGGACTGGAAGTTATTTGGGTCATTAATTGAATTAGTCGGCTCAAACAAAATAATCAAATTTACCTAGACATAGTCCTAATAAGATTAGGATAGGACTATGTATGGCCGACCATTACATCATATATATATATAGGTGTCTTTTGACCGAAACCGTGGGGACTCTCTAACAAACAAATTTAGGGTTTAGTGAAACACTAAATTCGTAGGGAGAAAAATTAGGGATTTGTTCTTCGTTTGACGAAGGGTTTCCTACTTTGGTTCAACAATTGTCTAGCATAGAATTGTTGGATTAATCCTATGCAATCCATTCGTGTGAATACCATAGACAAGTTGTGCAAATCCTAATCTTTGTTTGACGAATACTTTGGTTCAACAATTGTCTAGCATAGAATTGTTGGATTAATCCTATGCAATCCATTCGTGTGAATACCATAGACAAGTCGTGCTAATCATTTATTGCGGTGATCGTGATTCATATGTGATTCTATTGAAGATTGATTGTTCCAATATTCGGGTATATATCCTAAATCTAATTTATATTAATTCGCATGGATCTTGAGATGATTTAGAAATTAAAGTTTTGTTATTCCGTCTTGTTAATTTCGATTAAAACCTAACAAATGCCTTGGGAGGAACAATATACCGAGATAGGCATTGATACCGGTTAGGCAAGAGATCCCGAACAATCATCAATGGTGGTGGAGGTGGTGGTGTCACTGGGGCTACTTGAAAAAAATAATGATGTCTATTCACCCGCTCTCCCAAATACAAGGAGTCGTGCATAATCGACACTATCAAAATGCGGCGACTACTCGTCTCCAGAGCAGTAAGATGTAGATCAGATAGTTCCCTCCAAGGGGTAAGGTTTAAAAGGTCTATACAAGAATGAGGAATCCTCTCTTGTACAACCTCCATCGAAAATCGAGGAGCACTTTGCTCGGTCTGTACCCGATTTGCATTAAGGTACTCCGCGAAAAAGGGAGGTGCTTGAAACTGTCTACGAAGTGGAAAAGGGGCAAAGCCAAAGATGACATAGGCCCAGACTTATAAAAAAGTAATGATAGAAAGAATTAAATAATGCATATATCTGACAAGTATGCATCAAAGCAAAAAGGGGAAATGCGGAAGGATTTAAATCAAGCAGTTACCGCCCAAGCAACAGAAAAACCATTGAGGTTGAAGTATTATTACGGCATATATGGTCCATCAAGAAGTATAGCTCAGCCAAGCCCGCCTGCCCCAATCAAACTCAGAAACCTGGTACAAGTCACGAAGATAGCCAATGACAGATACCTGCAGACTGGTAGACGAATTTGCAAAAAGGGTTGTCCCCAAAAAGAAAAATAGAAATGCTCTGGTCACACACGCTACGGCCTCTTCATCATCATTATCTACAGAATTTCATGGATCGACATATAGCTACGGAAGGATCCCGGCTCGAAATGTTTCTAAACATGTCTGCTCCACCAAAAGCTTGGCACGCAAAGGGAGCAATTCATAAATCTTGGCAGTGCTTAGCGCTAGCCGGCGTCAAGTGGTCTCCGTGCCTGAAATAAGGAAAAGGGGGGGGGGAATATTTAATTCATCTATCCCAAACAAAAATCCAACAACAATATTCTTTTATCCCAAATAAATAAACAAACACCAAAACCAAAAAGAACAAAAAAAAAAAAAAAAAACCAACAAAATCCCAAAGAAACAACAACACATGATCGTCATTATCCATCATCCATCATTAAAAATTAAATTTTTATGTGTTATTTCATGTTAGGTCCATCAAGCATGTTTGCATTTTCTAAAAAAAAAAGAAGAGAAGATAAAACAAACTACATGTGATATATTCCTTTCTGCTCATACATATAATATGTGTTCCTCTATCTGATTATGTGTCATTGATTATATGTGCATTTTTCAAAGAAACAAAAAATAATGTGTATCGTTTTTGGGCTTAAACTCATTTCCTTGGCATCTGATAAATAAAAATATCCTGAAAATATTTTTTTTCCTTTTCTCTCTAGGCATAAAAAATCATCTTTTGCTATGTTTGCATTCATTGGGTCATTTTGTCAAACACTTAATATGCATTTTTTTACTCACTTTGGGCATAATTAAATTTTGTACTCATAATGTGTCTCCCTAAAAAATAGATCATTGGCATTTCATCTTTTTACATCTACCTACATAATCATGCTTTCATTCTTGCTAAACTAACATGTTTACATATCCGAAAGTGCATGCATCGTAATCAAAAATAGCCATAATTCGTATTGTTTCTAAACAAAACGCATATTTTTTTATGCTAAAGTATGTCATTCCAACATACATTGTCCATACATGCTAACATTGAACAAAAACACAAATTACTCCAAAAGATTCTAAATCCAAAATTCAAAATAGAAATGAGTTTGAGAAAAATGGAAAATTACCAAAGGATTTGGAAGACTTGAGACGTGGGTGTTCTGATCCCGATAAATATTATCCCAATCATCAATTAAGAACCAATACCAGACAAGATTTCTTGTCAGGGGAAGATTTTCTCGACGTCTTTGGCCCGATTCAAGATGAACAGGAGCCTTTCCCTTCCCAGATCACGATGAAGAAGCCCTTTATATAGATAACACATTTAATTTGGGTAAAAAAATGAAGAAAATTGAAGGATGCAGATGGAACAATTTTCGACAACAACAATGGAAGCCCAGATCTATTTATGGGTTTGCTGCTGCCTTTTTCCTGTAATAAGGGATGGAAGTTTTCTTCCCCTCCCTCCAAAGATCCAGATTCAACAACTAAAACCCCCAGTTTGCCCAAATTGCAAATTGACCCCTCAAGACTTAACGAGGACTTAACAGAAGTAAACGATCCCCAGTAAAGTCAATCGCCGGTCATCGAACGACCGACAGCTCAGCTCTATACTACCCAGAACGCCACCATGCGAGCAAAAACAGAGTATCTGTATTTTATTTTACCTGTCACATTCATTTATGATCTCATTTCTACAAAAATCTTTGGTTTTATCATTTTCCACAAAAGGTACACACCTTGGGTCTTGGAAATGATACACAAGTAACTTTTTCCTCCTTTTGGTCGTTTCTCACGAGAGGTACTAACGCCTCGAGACAAGAGAATTGACCACACACATCAATCATTTACTTGTTTCAGTTAAAGTCGAACTATGTTTGGTCTGATTCCTGAAAATGATACATAGATAGTCTAGTACGATAGGCACGACCATCACAACACAATTATTTACATCACAACATGTTTCGGTTAAAGCCGAACTACGTTTGGTCTGATTCCTGAAAAGGAGACGTAGGCAACCTATTTCGATAGGCACGACCATCACAGCACAAAAGTATGTTGCATCGAAAAATGTTGCATCATCACACCATCACAGCGCAATTATTTCCATGTTAAAATGCTTACATGCCATTTCATGCTAAAATGATTCCATGCCATTCCAAGCCATTCTATGCCAAAATGCTCGCATGTCATTCCATGCTAAAATATTTGCATACCTCCTTGTTAAATGTTTGAATGCCCTTCTACATCAATCGCATACATTGTTCGGTTAAAGCCGAACTACGTTTTCCTAAAAAGGATACTTAGGCAGCCTACTCTGGTAGGCATGACCATCACATCATAAAAACAAGACATCGTCATGAATTGTTATAGCATGAAATGTAGCATCATAAATACGTTATATCCCTAGCATGAACTGTTGCATCGATAAATGTTGTAGCACAAATGTTTCCACCATCGTGTTCTGCTAAGAAGGAATTGCCCTAGGAATACAACCTTCATATTGTTTCCACCATCGTGTTCTGCTATGAAGAAATTGCCCTAGGGATACGACCTTTACAAATGTTTCCATCATCATGTCCTGCTAGGAAAGAATTGCCCTAGGGATACAACCCTTACAAATGTTTCCATCATCGTGTCCTGCTAGGAAGGAATTTCCCTAGGGATGCGACCTTTACAAATGTGTTCCACCATCGTGTTCTGCTAGGAAGGAATTGCCCTATGAATACGACCTTGTCAAATGTGTTTCCACCATCGTGTTTTGCTTTGAATGAATTGCCCTAGGAATACGGTCTCCGTATCAAATGGTTCCACCGTCGTGTTTTGCTAGGTATTGACCTAGGAATACAACATTTGTACTAAAGTGTTTCCCCAGCAGACGAACTACAACCTGGTCTGATTCCTTTCATAAAGGATACATAGGTAGCCTATCCCGGTAGGTCCGACCACCACAACATAGAAGCACGATAACATAAACTGCGGCATCATAAACAGTTGCATCTGATTTCTTCTTAGTTATGATTTTCCCGAAATTAGGGAGTATTCTTATCAACGATGTTCATTACCGGTAAATTCCAGTTTACCTATAAACTCCATCGTTGGGGGGCTCTGTAAACACCCCAATTTCGTACCCCTACTTTAAACATTTTATAAAATGTTAAATCAAGTCAAAAAGACTAACGAACGTTAAATTTTCAGGGAGACCAAAGTGTCGAAAGAAGAATCAAAAAGGAAAAGGACAAAACAATGAAACAGAAGGGGGGAAAGTGAAATTACCCAAAGGGTAGAAGCAAGTCGGGGTGCCACCCCATACAAAAATGGGCGCTGCCCAAAAAAATGCATAAGGCGACGCCCATTTCCATTTTTAAGTCTCATGTTTTCCTTGTGTAGTGCAATATTTTCAGTGAAGGGTACAGCCCCTCAAAGCACAAATGCAAACTATCTTCTTCTTCCTTTGGGGTTAAATCTGCTCAGCCTATAAATAGAAGGCTCCCCTCAGTGCAGAAAGGAGGAGAACGAGGAATTATTACAAGAGAAATTACAGAGAGAGATCAGACAATAAATTTTACAAAGCGCTGTTAAGCTGTAGAAATTATTCTCCCCCTTAGGCTATAGAAATCCTCCTTAAACACGCCTAGACTACCGTCCAAATAGAATCATAGTTAACCGATTAGGTTTTTACCCTAAACCCGACTCCAAAAAGCCACCAACACAGCCATTACGCCACCAAAATTCATAGACGACATCAGAAAAATCAACAAAAACAAGCAGTTACTCCACCCAGATAGAGAGGTGGAAAGTAGTAACAAATACAACAGTCACGCCACCTAAATTTCGGCGTGAAAAGAAACAAATACAAGCAGTTACGCTGCCCAAATTTCAACAACAAACAACAAACAAACAAAAAGACTTTCTCTCCCGAAAAGGACAGAGCGAGCACACCCAAAAGTCTGCCTAAGCAAAGTTGTCCCGGGTATAAACCCTCACGCTTCAAGAGGTAGGTACCAATGTTATTTTCACTTCTACCTAGTAATATTATAATAATAATAATATAATATTAAATAAATCATTATGCTGGTATAATTTTTCCTATACTTTTATTGCAACTCTGAAATGTAGTTGTTACGAGATTTTCTTTATTTTTCCTATCGTACATATATATATATATATATATGTATGTATGTGTGTGTGTGTGTGTGTGTGTTTTATTTAGATTAAATGCGTAAAAATAGCATATTTATCTTGTTAGCAACTGGGCTTGTGACCCGATTATTTACTTCCACTCACATGGAATGTATTTATATTATTAAAGGTTATTAGTTTCCTAATCCGAAGGGGTTCGGGATTGACTTAACTTAACCTACAAGAAATAGGGTTTCTTGTAAAATAATATAAATAGTGCAACTAAAGGGGTAAAACCATAACACATTATTACACACCACCAAGAAGAAGACGTCTTATGGGTATTGGCCGCCCCTCTCTCTCTCCTAATTCTATCTCACCAAATACTCCCTCTAGCCTAACCATCAAGAGGCTTGGATTTGCCGTGTGAACCAGAATTGATATTCGTGCTACGTGATATCAATCCGACGAGAGAGACTTGCAGGATTGTTGATCGTGACATACGAAGATCGTAGTTCAAACAAAAAGTCTTCCGCTTCGCTTGAAGTTCAAGTTCGCACAAGGTAACTCATGATTACTCTTAGTTAACAAACTTGATTGGTATATATATTAATGATATATTAACCTTCATTGCTATCAGAGCCTATATGCTTGATTGCTCGTTTTTTTATACCATGAATTGCATGCTTTTGTTTTTGGGTTTGTTTAAAAGTTTTACCCGATAATGAACCAAATGGGTTTTATTATTTCATGTGTAAAACGATTTTATTTTCGAGAAAATTTTATATGTCTGAGTTTCCTATGACGAGGCGAACAACATACTAAATTCTCGTTGAAATCCATTGGGTATTTTTCAAAATATCACAAACCTTAGTTTTGTTGAAAATTGATTTTTTTGAAACTTTGCATGCTGTTTTGACCTATTAATTTTATGTAAAACCGTCGTTTTATGGTATGTACTTGTAGTACTCCGCGAGAGCTTTCCAACGACTTATTATATGCTTAATTTGGACATAAAATGAACATTTTAAGGCCTCGAGAAGTTGGCTCTTGGATCACGTTCGCGAATCAATTTTCCGGGTTATAAAAATGGCGTCCCAACTTCCCCTCTCTCGGTCTCGATGAACGTTCCTTTGTGGTACTCCTTTCGGTGTAAAAAGTACACGACTGGAAAGTACTCGATGATACGAATCCAACGCCACCGTCCGCAACCTCATCGGAGTTCGGGAAGGCGGTGAGTGGAGTACACTCTCTAGCTGGGAGAGTGACACGAAAATCAGTCAACCAGTCAACCATTGACTGGTCAAATGGTCAACAGTCAACGCTGGCGTGGCTGCCACAAAAGCGACGCCCATTCTCGGCAGCGGTGCGTGGAATGTGTGAGGGGTGCTACGACCATCGTTTTTTGTCACCTCTGGAGAGTCTAGACTAATTTGGGCCTTCTGAGTCCAATGGTGGCCTCTGTTTTGATCAATTCAGCTTGGAAATATGTGATTTTGATTTTTAATTGCATAAAAACGTGGTTTTTGATCTATTAAAAATTCAAAAATAACTTCCACAAGCTGTTTTGTCATTCTTTAACCTTTTGGGACTGTTAGATAATTTTTTAAAATTCTTTGTAAATTTTAAATTATTTTTAAGTCATTTTTAGCATAATTAATTGTCGTTTTGGGCTCTAAAATTGCGATTGGGACTATACGAAACCCAATAATTTTATTTTCAGTAGTGAAAATATTTATGTATATCATATGTGCTTGATGGATTTGTTCTATCTTATTTCTTTTGTTTAAATTATCAATTTATGAATATTTTTATGTTATGCATACTTTGGTTGTGATTACGAGCCTCGCGGATTTTCCCTCCTTACGTGTATGTGTAGACACCCCAATTTCGTACCCCTGATATGTGACATGACATAAAATATCAAGAACTGTTGAAACATTAACAAATGTCAAGTTACTGTGGTTGAAAATGCAAAAGGAAAAAGTAGGATGCATGAACAAGTGAACCGCGTAGGAGGAAAGTGTCAAAAACCAAACTTGGAAAGCAAAGATGGTGCCGCACTGGCGTCTCCTTGGCAGCACCATGCCTCTTCACAAGAGCTCTCTCATGTGAAATGTACAAGTTTTGATGCACGCGGTACAAGTCATTGATGCAGGGAACAAACTCAAGAATTCCTACCGTGTCCTCATCCTTCAATATAAATAGAGCTCGGCCCTCATTTCATGGCTCAATTTCATCGCACGAACGGTTACCGAGAAATTCTCTCCGCTGCTCCTTCCGGCGACATAGTACGAGAGGTGCGAGATAGGTGAGTGGAACCCCTAAAGTCTCCAAACCCGCCCAAACTCCGCCAAAATAAATATCCACTAGTTATAAGTAATCCCTAGCCTAGTTGTTAGGTATCCACCTCATTTCCCTCACCAAAATCCCAGTGAAGTAAGCCGCTACTCGCCGAAAACGAGCCGAAAGTAACAGCTGAAAAACACCCTTTATAAGCCGTTCATTCCGCCCAACCAAACAAACCAAAACTACCACATATAAGCCGTCACTCCACTCCGCCCAAATCAAAACAACAAACACACAACAAACAACAAAAAAAGTCTCCTCTCCGAGAAGGACAGAGCGCACAGCACACCGCCTCTAAAAGGTAATACCTTTTTAAGGCGTTTTTTTATTTATTTATTTACTTTTCGTCTCTATTTATTATTTAAAGTTGTATTTAAATCCGCACAATGTAGTCATTATAAGCCGTTGTCTCGCCTCGGATTAGATTAGGAAATAGTATGTAAAAGAGCCGTTATAATGGCCAAATATTCTTAAATATGTTTGTAATTATTGGAAGGAGACAATGCGAGTCCAGAATAATGTAGCCACGAATGTATTTGTTTAAATTTCCCTTGTCATTATAATACCTTATTTATTTGCTAAATAAATGTGACAATAAGCATACTTGACCAAAAACCATTTCGAGACCGAAGGGCGAGTTGGGTGCCTAGCACCTTCCCAACTCGTAACTTAGCCTCCGAACCCGCTTTTTAAAATCTCTCGGTTTTCTTTTTCGGTTTTTCTTTATTTTTGCCTTAAAATAAAGATGGCGACTCTAAAACTTTCGAGATCCAGGTGGGGCCTCGCAACATTCCCTCTTTGCACTTTCCTCGTTTCTCCCCTAAAAAGGGAGATACGGGAATGGAGGGGTGATGCATTCCCATATCCTGGTATCCCCTAAACAAGGGATAACTTGATGCGGAAACCCATAGCTCCCATAGTGATCCGAATGGGCCATAAGGCTATTTTCAATAAATCCATAGTGGGGCGCCGCAATATCCTTTCTTGCACTTCTCCGCTTTTCCCTCGAAAAGAAAAGGGAGAATGGGAATGGAAGGGTAATGCATTCCCATATCCTGGTATCCCTGAACAAGGGATAACTTGATATGGAAAACCATCAATTCCCATATTGGATACAAAATCCACTCAGGGCAACCGAGACACATTCCAACGTGCTAATATAGACAAAGACCTCTCGCACTTTTGATTTCGCTCTTCCCTAAACAAGGGAGGGTGGAACGAGAAGGTGGTGTCCGCATCCGCACGCCGCACCCTATCCAAGGGCGCCGGCGCGTCGCACTCGGAACCTCACAAAGGCGACTCACGGGAGTTGTTTTATTTTAAATAAAATGGAGGGCTAGACTCGTAAAATAAAACTTTTTGTTTTTATTTGTTTCCTCGCTGCGATATGCTTGTCATATTAATTTACGCATTTGAATAAAGTGTTCCCATACGGCCGTGGCTATATTTGTGGATATGATCCTCCATCCGCAGCCAGCTTTGTTCGATAACTGCATTGCATGTTTAAGAGTAAAAAAAAAATTCAAAAAAAAATATAAAAAAAAATTCGAAAATCAAAAAAAAAAATATATATATATATTATATTACAAATAAATTCCGGGCAGCACAACGAAAGAGCTGGGGCTTTACTTCCGACTCTATATTATTATTTATTTCGATTCATTTTCTTTTTCATTTTATTCTGTACATTTATACATATCTACATTCATTCTGTCATTTTATTTTGGGGACATAGGACCAAAATTTGTAATTAATAGGGATAGATAGTTTCCCCACTTTTCTTTCTATTTCTTAATGTGATGTGCTTGCTTGCTTGCGCTCAAACTAAAAAAGCCGAGAAAATCCACACAAAGAGCAAGACAGGCCATAACTGTTTTATTTTTCTGTTCATATATCTCAAATAAATAAAGATTTTATCGCTTTCTAGATACCACACACACGCACATGCATATAGCTATATTCCGAAGCTGTTACCCTACACCATGGCCACCCTACCCCCATAAGCCCGCTAGAATGCATATAGATTCTCGTGACACTTCATTGACCGATCGGTTTTTGCATTTTTGAATCATGAATCACCTGTCAAAAAATATATACAAAAAAAAAATAAAAAAAAAAATATATATATATATAATGCGCAAGTAAAAAAAATGATGAAAAAAAAAGAAGAAAAATAAATTGCGCAACAAAAAAAAATAATAACAAGAATAAATAATAAACAGGGGCTGATTTATTATTCTTTGATGCTCGACCTAGACCATTTTGAATGGTGGATCCTGGAAAGAGTATAGGCCCTTCGCTCGGGACCACCAAATTCTAGGGAGTCGAAAGGCGTGTGGAATACGTTGGTCCTATACTCGGAGAAAGAATCCACCGTTCAGGAAAGTCCCGAGATTGTCAAAATAAAGCGAGTGCTTATCCTGGCCAACCTGTAGGAACAAACAAATAATAATAAAATATACTAATAAAGGCACGCTGTCCAGATTCCAAACCCGTAACCAACGAGCTCTAGCTCAACCACTGGTATCAAGCCACTTCTCCTAACAGAGGTTGGGTGTTCGAAGTCTCACACTAGAGACACCTGACTTTACAACTCTCGCAGAGGTCGGGTGTTCAAGCCTCTTCGTGAGGCATCGTTGTTGTTAAAGCCTTATCCAAAGGCCCCATTTAGCTACTCACCTATCTTAATCGAGAGGTTGAGTATTCAAGCCCTACCTAGGCACCCACCGACTTAACTACTCTCATCCGAGAGGTCGGTGTTCAAAAGCCTCCTGAGGCACCAATTGTTCGAGCCATACCAAAAGGCATCATATATATATAATTGTAGCCTTTCAAGGCATTAAATAAAATAAAAACAAATTAAGGGTTGGGGTACGGTCTATGTCCCCTCCAACCTTTAAAAAAAAAAAAAAAAAAAAAGTACTCCAAACCCAGAAAGCCTTCAGCCAGCCTCCTGATACCTCCATAACCCACTTTCCTCACAAACCTGGCCCTAATTTGGAAAAACAGAAATAGTCCTGGCCAGTTGATACGGGAAATAAGTGCAAAAATCGTAACGAGGGTATCACTATCATATCGACAAGGGCGTAATCAAGATGCGAAGAAGATGGCAAGATGGCGCAGAAAGTGAGGTAATCTCTTCCCATGCAGTCCCCCAAGAAGCCTCAACCTTCCATGTTCCTCCAAATCCAATTTCACAGCCAAACACCAACCCACCAAATACCTATCATTACCAAAATTTTAACCCTTTTTCATCATACCCTCCTTACCCTATCCAAAATCCTTATCCAATCCAATATCCCTATCCAACCCATAATCCTTATCCAGTCCAAAATCTATATCCTATCCAAAATCCTTATCCAGCCCAATATCCATATCCTGCCCAATATCCATATCCAGCCCAATATCCTTATCCTGCCCAAAATCCTTACCAGGTACCGTAACCAAAAATTAACCCAACCTTTCCTAATCCTGTCAGCATCTACCAAAACCCAACTTTCCCGCCCGCCAAAATGGAGGCTGACATTGAAAATTTGAGAACCATGATGCTTAAAATTCTAAACCAAGAAGTTTCTAATGGAAATTTGGGGGACAGCTTTCTGAGTATGATGGGTGAAGGCACTAATTATAAAAGAGCTCCCTGTTGAGTTTGAGTCTATTTCTAATAAGCCTCTGCAGAACTAGTATACTACGACCGGCCCACTTTTGACGCCCACAGATCTGGTGGACTACTTCGGATATATTACCCCTATTCCTTTCCCTAGCCTTACGGATTTGGTCATCTACCAATCCGTTCCCTAAAATTGAGGATCTCAAACCCCAGGTCCTCAATAATGTAATTAACCCTGTACGGTGTGCTTTTAATAATAATCTAAATGTCTTTGCTTATTTCTTAGTTGCACCTACATTAAAAGACACATTAAATAATTATAATAATGAGTCATTTAAAAGGACCCAAAAGAAAAAAATTATTTGCTTGAGCTTGTAAAGTCAGTAGAGCCAGAGACAACATCATCAACAGCAACTGAAGACTGATCCACTATCAATCTGGGGCTGGACAAGGAAATCAAAAGAAGTCAGAATCAGCAACTACCTGCAAGGCTCCAAAAGAACACCACCCATGGATCCCCTCAAAAAGTCGTGGACATGCTTACCTGGTTCTATGAAGATGTGTCAGGGGTAGACCCAGTCATAGTCGAACACCGGATCCCCACATGTCCGGATGCTCAGCCAATCAGACAAAAGCTCCACCGCATCAAGCTAGAATGGTCACTACAAGTTGAAAAAAAAAGGGCATGAAGCAGCCACACGTCAACTTCATTCGGGTAAAAAAAAAAGAGAAAAAAAAAAAGAAGAAAGAAAAAAAAAACCGATCTGGCTGTCCAAAATAGTGATCATTCCCAAATCCAACAACAACATTCTGAGCTATAGTCAAATCAAAGGCAGCAGGAGACCAAGAAAAGACCTTATTCACTACCCCTTTGGGAAACCTACTGCTACCATGTCATGCCGTCTGGGCTAAAAATGCTTGGGGCTACTTATCAAAGGCTGCTACCCCTCTCTTCCACGATGTGCTATATATTGTCAAAAAGATCTGGTCAGGAGATGCCGTACTCCTCACAAGCCAGGAAATAAAAGACCTTGTTCAGCCCTCCAATTTCAACAAGCTCAAAAGGTATGGTGCCCGATCCATTCTATCCGACAAGTGCTTCCCTCTCCAGCCCGCTAGGCTGAAAACCCGAAAGGGCGGCCTAGGCAAAAGTTAGGGCATAAAAAAATATATATAATAAAAAAATGAAAAAATAAAAAGGAGAAATAAGGGCTCGCTAGGCTGAAAACCCGAAAGGGCGGCTTAGGCAAAAATTAGAGCAAATAAAAAAAATGATGATGAAAAAAACAAAAAAAAATAATAATAATAAAATAAAAATAAGGAGAATAAGGAGAGGGAAGACACTCTTTGAAACCTCGACATCTTACCTCCAGTCTTCAGCATGCAAGGGGGCTCGACTGACAAGAAGAAGAAAAACCACGACAGGAAAGCTCACAATAATACACTAAAATATAATATTACGGGTCCTAAGGTGCAACTTAGGAATAATTGCTAAAGAAGTTTAGGTTATACATTAATTGCATGTACATATCTATTATTGCTTCTACCCCCTTTGTTTCCCCCAAAATTATCCTTCATTTGTAGCTTAAGCCCCGGAGCAGTCCATTAGTGCCTGTGGCATCCGCCCGGTCCATATACTTCTTTCGCAAGGCACGAAAAGCTCGGCCTCATCGTGATGAGAAACACCGAAGTATCCTCGCCTCTATTCATCATCTCAAGCGTTGCCATTGTCCTCTCGATGACTTGATCCCGATCATTCACCGCTGCCCTGTCTGATTATGAAGAAAAATGCAGGAATTGCGAGAATAGTCATATGTCAAGTATAGCCCTGCAACAATTATATGGCCAAGGAGGTATCTGCCTTTTCCTTTCCCTGCATATCACGAAGAAGAAAAAAAAGAAAAAAAGAGAAAGAAAAAAAGGGGAAGCCTGTTCGAACCCGAAGGTATGTTCCTTTAAAATCTATTTTGGAAATACATCGTGCCATTACCCGTTAGGTCGGTATAACTTTACTTTGTGCGTGCGTCTTGAGTCTGTATGTGTTTTTTTTATTTTGTATCATATAAAATTAGATTGCATTGTAAATATTTGTGCAGGTTTTCAAAAAAAAAAAAAACAAAACAAAACAAAACAAAAACAAAACAAAAAAACAAAAAACAAAAAAATATATCATTCTTTATGTAAATAAACACTTACCATTTATATATATATATATATATATATATATATATATATATATATATATATATATATATATATATATATATACATAATTTACATGTAAATAAACATTTGATTTCATTAAAAAAATGTATATATTGTACATATATACCATATTCTTTTACATTCCTCCAATAACAAAAAAAACAAAAAACAACAAAAACAAAAACAAAAACAAAAACAAAAACAAAAACAAAAACAAAAACAAAAACAAAACAATTTTCTTTATGAATTATTTTGCATCTAGATAAATGTTTTTGCATTATAGGCATTATAAAAATGCATTTTGCATCTTAAAGATATATACTACATTTTGCATTATTGCATGCATGATAAAATAGGAAAACATCCATGCATCATGTTAATAAGCATCCTGTCATTTTAGGCATCACATATGCATCAAATAAAAGTAGTACATACATTCATTCATTATCCAATAAGCTGCATTAGGAATGCGCTAAAAAGAAAATAAAATGTCACCGATCATGAAAATAAATATTCTCATGGCATTCACTATATCCCTACAGCATAAACATGCATCATTTAGCCCCATTTGCATTTATAACATAAATCATCCATAATAAGGTCAAACAGTGACCACTAGTTTAATCATGCATCGTAAAAATAAATCATATAAATTTCACGCATCATTACTTAATTGCATCATTTAGGCATAAATAGGACATGCACATGCATCATTAATAAAGTCAGGAATGCTTCAAAAGTACCAAACAGTGCCAAAATCTAGCAGATTAGAAGTATATCCTGGCAGAAAAAAAAACAAAAACAAAACAAAACAAAAAAAAACAAAAAGAGGTAATAAGCATGCAAATAAAGAAAAATGGTGAGCATGCAGAAAAAAAAGGGAGAGAATAAAATAGGTGAACACGCTTGGTCCGATTCCTTGAATAAGGATACGAGGCAACCTATTTCTAAGGCACGACCATCACAAAAAAAAAACAAAAACAAAAACAAAACAAAAAAAAACAAAAAACAAAAAATGAAAAAACAAAAAAAATCGGGAGAGGGGGAAATACATGTACAAGAAGGAAAAAATTTCAGGTACATGCAACAAGGAAAAATGCGGCGGCAGAAGAAGAAATTTTCGGCTGAAGCTAGAGAATGGAGCAAAAGGAAAAACAACAGCAAAGAAAAGATGATATCAGCTGATACCAAGAGATGCTGCAGTGAAGAAAAGAAGCTTCTGACCAAGGTTAGAAGGAGCAACAAGAACAAATACAGCAGCATCAAGAAAATTTTTCCAGCTAAAGCCGAAAACAAAGCGTGGAAAGATTTTCCGAAGGCCAATGATAAAAAGAAAAATCCCAAAGAAAGTGTAACAACAACAAGCAGTAAAGCGACAAGCCAACAAAGCAACATCAGCGACAATTTGTCGCATGGACACGACAAAGGTAAAGGAAAGGAAGGTATTTTCCTTTTTAATTGCATTTGTTTGATGTTTGGAAACTTTCCTTTAAAGCACACACCTGATTGATAGGGAAAGGTTTTGTTCTCCGTTCAAGGCTGAGTTCCTGAGGAGGCAATGCATTCCATGCATCTTGGTTATGTGGGAAACTTCCTTTAAGGGGTACACATGCCCGAATTTATAGGGAAAGGTCTTGTTCTCCAGTAGAGGCTGAGTTCCTAGGAAACAATTCATGCCGCATAGCCACAAGACGAACTACGTTTGGTCTGATTCCTTGTTTAAGGATACGTAGGCAGTCTATCACGGTAGACGCGACCATCACAAAGACATATTTACCCTTGTCGTACTCATTTGATAAAGCTTTGCCACACTTGCTCATTTAATATTGTCGCACTTACACCGCTACACTTACACCGCCACATTTAGTCCCTAGTTGTGTGAACTACGTTTCGGTCTGATTCCTTGTTTAAGGATACGTAGGCAGCCTATCACGGTAGGCACGACCGTTGCACGAGTGATAGTTTAGGTTTTGGTCTGAACTACGTTTGGTCCGAGTTCCTTTATTAAGGATACGACTACATTAGTAGGCGCACATTAAACATATCCGCTTAAAAACCACGATACTTGCTATAACCGACTAAATATGTCTAGGCTATGGATAAGTTTGGTCTTGCATATCGTTGCATTATAACTACTACATGTTGCATCTCATTCCCATTTTATAATTGCATTATAACTACTACATGTTGCATCTCATTCCCATTTTATAATTGGAAGGTCTATTGTTTATCAACGATGTTCGCCTACTCAGTAAGCCTTGGGTTACCCGTAGACTCCATCGTTGAGGGGCTCTGTAGACACCCCAATTTCGTACCCCTGATATGTGACATGACATAAAATATCAAGAACTGTTGAAACATTAACAAATGTCAAGTTACAGGGTTGAAAATGCAAAAGGAAAAAGTAGGATGCATGAACAGTGAACTGCAGGGGAGGAAAGTGTCAAAAAACCAAACTTGGAAAGCAGCATGGTGCCGCACCAAGGACCCTTGGTGCCGCACCAAGGGTCTCCTTGGCCGCACCATGCCTCTTCACAGTAGCTCTCTCAGATTGTGAAATGTACTAGCTGTGATGCACGCGGTACAAGTCATTGATGCAGGGGAAGAAACTCAAGAATTCCGACCGTGTCCTCATCCTTCAGTATAAATAGAGAGCTCGGGCTCCTCATCCTTCGTGATCTTGCTCTCGTTTCCCTTGAGGGTCCGCGCAAGCCACATAGGCAACACAAGAAACAAGCTAAAGGCAAGAAAAGTTGGAATTTGGGCCCCAAAAATGACAAGATTACTAAACGCCGAAGAAGCAAAAAGAATATCGCTAAGCAGAAGTGCTACAACTGTGGTACCTTGGGTCATTTTGCTCAGACTTGTCCTAATACTAAGAAGGTATCCCTTAATCATATCTCCTTGCAAAGTTATGTTTGCTGTCATGTTTTATTAGCTGACTCTCTCCATGTGTGGATTATAAACTCTGGCTCAACAAAACATGTGACGAGGGATCGAGAAGGATTTGTAGATTATCGAAAAGTTCTACGGGTACAAGAAGAATTTTCATGGGAAACAGTTCGTCTGTTGAAGTCAAAGGAGTTGGCTCATACCAACTTCAATTGCGAAATGGACGCACATTGAATTTTCATGAAGTCAAAGAATTTCTCGCAGAGGTTGAGAATCAAAAGGATAAAAGCTTAAAAACTTTTAGAACTGACCGGGGCCGTGAATTTTTATTTTATCAATTTAAAGAATTGTGTGAGAAAAAGGGAATACGCCAACGGTTGACAATTCCTAGAACTCCGCAACAAAATGGTGTTGCAGAACGAAAGAATCGAACATTGTTGGAAATGGTTAGGTCGATGATGGCACAAGCCAACCTCCCAATTTTGTTTTGGGGGGATGCGCTAATGACTGCCACCTACCTACTTAACCGAGTGCCTTCTAAGTCAGTTCCCACAACCCCTTATGAACTTTGGAAAGGTGAGAAGACTAAACTGGGGCATCTTCATCGTTGGGGTTGTGCAGTTTATGTCCATAATACCTCCAATAAGTTTGGAAAATTAGGCCTTAGAGGAAACACGTATGTTTTCATAAGGTATTCAGATACCTCAAAGGGTTATGTTATGTTCGGTGGAAAACCTGACGTAGGAATGACTGAAACAGAGTCGCACAATGTTGATTTCATTGAGAATGATTTCCCACAGATAGGTGAAGTTAGGAAATACTTTGAACTTTTTGAGATAAAAGAAGAACATATGACATCTTTTGGCGAAGGTGGGGAATTTCCTCAACCTAATCCTACGGTACAACATGAGGTTGAGCTTATGGAAGTCGCTAATAAGAGTCAAGGTGATCTTCATCCTAGTGGGAGTACGGATCCTAGTGGGAGTCTGATACTAGAGCGAAGAAGTAAACATTGAAATATACCTCGTCGTCGATTCGCGATCGAAGATGAATCGATCTCCTAACTACTTCTTACAATTCTAGTGAGCCTGCATCGTTCAAAGAAGCTCTTTCTTTACCTACAAACAATGAATGGATGACTGCAATGGAAGATGAAATTCCCTCTATGAAAAAGAATTAGGTTTGGGAGTTAGTTGATCTTTCGCAAGGTCGCAAGGCTATTGGAAACAAATGGGTTTTCAAATTCATGCGAAAGGCTGATGGATCAATCAAAAAATATAAGGCACGTCTTGTGGCGAAAGGCTTTACCCAAAGAGAGGGTTTAGACTATGAAGAGACATTCTCTCTTGTGGTGAGATTTTCCTCTGTTCGTCTAATCCTAGCGATAGTAGCGCACATGGATCTAGAACTTTATCAGATGGATGTTAAAATTGCTTTTCTAAATGGAGAACTAGATGAAGAGATCTATATGACTCAACCAGAGGGTTTTGAAGTCAAGGGATAAGAGCGCAAAGTGTGCCGACTCAAACGTTCCATCTATGGTCTCAAACAATCATCTAGACATTGGTACATTTGCTTTCATCAAGCGATAACCTCAATTGGCTTTGTGAGGATTGAGGAACACCACTGTGTGTATGTTAAACGATCCAAGAAAAAGATCTTGATTCTGTCATGATATGTTGATGACATCATACTAGCTGGGAATGATATGGAGATGATAAATGTCACTAAAGAGTGGTTGTCTGTGCTTTTCGATATGACAGACTTGGGTGAAGCATGCTATGTGCTTGGAGTAAAAGTCATTAGGGATCGTTCGAAAAGATTGCTCGGTTTGTCTCAAGAGACTTACATTAAGAAAGTTATCGAATGATTTGACATGACTAACTCAAGCCTGTTGTCACTCCAATGGAAAAAAGGAAGTGTCCTTAGTACAAACCAATGCCCTAAGAATGAAGAAGAAAAGAAGATAATGTCTACGACTCCATATGCGAATGCAGTAGGAAGCTTGATGTATACTATGGTGTGTACTCGGCCTGACCGATGCTTTGCAGTTGGGATGTTGAGTCCATTCCAAAGTAATCCTGGACCTCAAGACTGGATGGCAGTGAATTGGGTTCTGCGTTACTTGGTAGGAACCACAAATTTAACCCTATGTTACCAAGTTGGGGAATTGAGCTTGAAAGGTTTCATTGACGCGGATTGGGCTGGAGATGTAAATGGTTATAAATCTACTTCGGCGTACACTTTCCTCCTTAGTGGTGGAGATATCTCTTGGAGTAGCAAGCGACAGACTAGCACCGCCTTATCTACAATGGAGTCAAAGTACATGGCTTGCTCAGCTGCGGTTCAAGAAGCTGTGTGGTTGAGGAGTTTTCTTCAACATCTTAATGTTATGACGCATGTGGATCGTCCTGTAGTCATTGCTTGTGATAGCATGGCTGCTTTAGGTTACACTAAAGACCCTAAGTATCATGGGAAGACGAAACACATCAATATCAAGTATCATTTCACTAGAGACATGGTTGCAGAAAATAAAGTTGTTCTAGAATATATTCCTACTAGAAGCATGTTGGCTGACCATATGACTAAGCCTCTAGCTAGAGAGATCTTTCAGAATCATATGTTGGGTCTAGGACTTCGTAGGATCTGATATTTATTCTGAGAACACCTTTCTTGACATTTGATTATTATTTTCATTATCGTTTTAACAAATTGCAGTTTCATTTAATTCCTTTTGTATGTTAATTGGAGAGTTTTATGTGAAATTGTGTAGCATATATATTTTGATTTAAAAGATGTTGTGGATATTTAATTGGCCCTCTCACACGGGTAATTCACCCTGTCGCTAAGTGGGCGAGCAAGTTGAGATAGTAAAAGTCTTTGGAACCTATGAAGGGGGGTACGCAAATGACATTACATTTATCGCCTTGGCATACGGCCAAGATGAGACCTTTTATAAAGGTCGAATTTATATCCCAAGGAAAAGTCCGAATGTGAAATCTTAAAAGAAACACTAGAAGAGTGATTACTTTTAAGTACTCAGGTTAGATACCAGAAGGGCAGCTAGACTAAGGTTCGTATGACGTTTGAGCATGACATACCTACTTCGTGTGGGAGTTCCGTCATAGCATACATTTTATATTGTATGCGACTATAATGCGACTTAAGAAAGTGATTGAATGATCCCTGCTTCATCACTGTGTGAGTTCTAGTGATCAAATCCAGGTCACGATTATACCCTATGTAACTTAGAACTATATCATGAACTTGGACGTTGATGATGCTACTTTGGCATGCCGACCAACAGGCTATGCATATACAGCCTTACGGAGCATTGCTGGGAAAGCAGTTAATCAAGAGTGATTGATATGAGTGTCTAAAGAAGATAGTATGATATGCATCTCTATTTTTGTGTTTCAATGCCATGGCGATCGTATTGAACATACGATTCAAGAGATTGATCTTGATACACAAACATGTTGAGGTTTAAACACCGCTCTTGAGGGATTGAGGATTAAATTGATGTATATATATGGTCTGGGATATAGACGAGTTTTGTTTTCTAACGAGGACGTTGTATGCTGGTCAGATGGTGATTTGGTATTGCGCTCCACCTTTTATCTTTCTCGTCATGTCTCACACTTCACTTCCAGTATGAAGAGACAGTGTTTAACGGGTTTTGATGATACGATGTGGTAAGAGAGGTGAGTCCATGTATGCGAGTGGGAGATGTTAGGAATTGGGCTTGTGACCCGATTATTTACTTCCGCTCACATGGAATGTATTTATATTATTAAAGGTTAATTAGTTTCCTAATCCGAAGGGGTTCGGGATTGACTTAACTTAACCTACAAGAAATATGGTTTCTTGTATAATATTATAACTAGTGCAACTAAAGGGGTAAAACCATAACACATTATTACACGCCACCAAGAAGAAGACGTCTTCTTGGTATTGGCCGCTCCTCTCTCTCTCTTAATTCTATCTCACCAAATACTCCCTCTAACCTAACCATCAAGAGGCTTTAATTTGCGGTGTAAACCAGAATTGATATTCGTGCTACGTACATATCAATCCGACGAGAGAGACTTGCAGGATTGTTGATCGTGACATACGAAGATTGTAGCTCAAGCAGAAAGTCTTACGCTTCGCTTAAAGTTCAGGTTTGCACAAGATAACTCATGATTACTCTTAGTTAACAAATTTGATTGGTATATATATTAATGATATATTTATCTTCATATCTAAAAACCTATTTTTAGATCGAAAGGGTAAGTTGGGTGTCTGATCCCTTTCTAACTTGTAACTTAGCCTCCGAACTATTATATTATAGTATATTTGGTTTTTTTTTTCTGTTTAATCATAAAATAGAAGTGTCAACTATGATAACATATTTTTTTAATCCACAATAAAGTCAAACGTATTCCAAATGCTTAAATTCTAAAACTAATCGTATTTTATAAGATGAATGTGTGAATCGGGGCTCTCAGGACAAAATAATTAGTCCTTTTCATAAGATAGCATATACTAATTGTTTGTAAGGGTGTGCATTAGTATTTTTTATTGTCAAGATGAGATTAGGTATCTAGCAAGTTTTTGATGACATTTTGTTTGGGAAACTTCCGGGTAGATATATTATTAAATAATCGTCTTTAATTATGGGCACATGGGCATTAAAGAAAAAGTAATTGATTGATTATTTATATCAAGTTAATGTAGTTTTTAATGTCCATGTATATATAGTCCATATTTAGAGTGAGGAGTAAAATTGGTAAAGTGATGTATTTTATTTCTTAGGTATCTAGCAAGTTTTTGATGACATTTTGTTTGGGAAACTTCCGGGTAGATATATTATTATATTCTAATGTCGTATGTCCTAATTTTCTTACCCTTTAGATTTATACTTGTTTTTAATGGAGTACGTACTGTACTAGTCATTTTTAATGTCAAGATGTCTTATCATTCTGCAGAAGAATGAGGAGCTGATGAAGGGTAAACCGTTGATTTCTCCTTGAAGCATAGAGTGTTAATGGACTAAAGAAAGAACCAATCAACTTCAGGGCACATATAAATAACTCTCATGTGGAAGCATAGATTATTTTTTTAAAGCAAGATTTTGATCAACATTTTGTTTGGGAAACTTCCGGGCGATATATTTATATTCTAATGTCGTATGTCCTAATTTTCTTACCCTTTGCACTTATACTTGTTTTTAATGGAGTACGTACTGTACTAGTCATTTTTAATGTCAAGATGTCTTATCATTCTGCAGAAGAATGAGGAGCTGATGAAGGGTAAACCGTTGATTTCTCCTTGGAAGCATAGAGTGTTAATGACTACAAGAACCAACTCAACTTCCGGGCACATATAAGTCAACTCTCATTGGAAGCATAGATTAGGTATGTAGCAAGATTTTGATCACATTTTGTTTGGGAAACTTCCGGGCAGATATATTATTATATTCTAATGTCGTATGTCCTAATTTTCTTACCCTTTGCACTTATACTTGTTTTTAATGGAGTACGTACTGTACTAGTCTTTTTTAATGTCAAGATGTCTTATCATTCTGCAGATGAATGAGGAGTTGAATCAGCTGATGAAGGGTAAACCGTTGATTTCTCCTTGGAAGCATCGAGTGTTAATGACTACAAGAACCAAGTCAACCAACTCAACTGTCCCTTTGTGGTTTGACTGGTTAATACGCCGGCAAAAAACGATTTTGGCCGAAGTGCAATGTTTCGTGTATCGGGTACTTATTCTAGCACACTGCAATTTTTATTTAAAAACCATATATTTGTGACTGCTCCTCTTCAGTGGGTAGCATCCCCATCGGCTCATGAGGCGGTTGAACTTCATGTGTATTTTTTTCCAAAATAAGAAAAAGAAAAGAAAATTGCTCTCCTGAAATAATGTTGATATCTGATGTCAAAGATGCTACTGTTTCATATTTCTTAATTCTGCCTCATAAGTCAACCAAAATAAAAAAAAGTTAAACGGAAATCAAAGATCATAAATAGCTCAATGCAACGAAAATTACAAAACAGATGATCCAGTTTTAGATATTATGATAAATATATTATCTTTGCAGTCGTCTTTTTATAATGGTTATTCTTGTTGAAATTTCACCCACTTGTCCAATAAGATCATTCACGTTAGTTGGAAATTCAATGAGAACGGCGTGGGACTGAAGTTTAGGTTAATAAGAGTTTTCCAGTTTCAGGTTGTGTCTACTGTCTACTTATGACTGTCGTAATGTTGGAGTCATTATTTTTCGATACTGTTCTGCCGGTTATTGACTCGCACGCATGGTCATTTTTAATATAGGTAAATACACACTAAACTTTCTATATATGAAGCTTCTTACAGAATAAAACTGGCAGATGGAACTGATCGAGCATCAAGATTTATAATTGTTTACATTTGTGTAAGCTCTTCTACAAATAACAAACAATTCAGGATAAGCTCAGGTGCCAGTTTCTGCTCTCTCTCTCTCTCTGTCTGCTTCCAAAAGATTATGACTACCTCTGTTCCACTCTCACCAACTTCATTTGGACCTCGAATTGTTTACGTTAATCTTTTTTACTTGCTTCTTTTCTTTTACCCGCCTTCTGTTAATTCAGTTACTCATTTCCAAATAACTAGTGTCACTCCTGATACGGCGAACATACTCTATGAAGGAGATGCGTCACCTTCTGGGGGAGCCTTAGAGCTCAACATGGCCGGTTATACCTGTCGTGTTGGTCACACTAGATATGCAGAAAGAGTTCTCTTGTGGGACTCCAAATCAGGAAAACTTACAGATTTCGTTACTCATTTTTCATTCTCTATCTATATCGATAAAGGTGCTCTTAGTTATGGCCATGGGCTTGCTTTCTTTCTTGCTCCTGTTGGTTTCCAAATTCCGCCCAATTCGGCCGGTGGCTTTTTAGGTCTGTTTAATACATCTAACCATAATTCATCCCGAAACCAAATTGTTGAAGTTGAGTTCGACACTAACACATACCTCCAGGACTGGGATCCTGAATATCAGCATGTAGGTATCAACATCAACTCGCTTTCTTCATCCAATTACACCGCTTGGAATGCTAGTTTGCACAGTGGAGATACGGCGGACGTTACAATCTCTTATAATGCTACGACAAAGAATCTGAGTGTGTCATGGACCTATAGAACAAATCCGAATATCCATGAAAATTCTAGTCTTTCTTACCAAATTGACCTCAAGGAGATTCTTCCCGAGTGGGTCACCATCGGTTTTTCAGCTAGTACTGGCCAGTTTATGGAGCGACATGTCCTTCGGTCTTGGGATTTCTGGTCCAGCTTAGAGATGGACCCTGGTGGAGGAAACTCCAGAAAAAATAAATTAATAACAGGCTTAACAGTATCACTGGGTGTTTTATTTGCAGGTGGCCTTGTAGCATTTGCATTTTTATGGAGAGGGAGAAGAACTGCAAGGGAATCCATAGAGACGGTTAACTTAACCTCCATCAATGATGATCTTGAAAGAGGAGCAGGACCCAGAAGATTTTCCTACAGAGATCTTGTTTTGGCTACTAACAACTTCTCAGATGCGAGGAAGTTGGGTGAAGGAGGATTTGGTTGCGTTTATAGGGGATTCCTCACAGATCTTGACATGGCAGTTGCAGTGAAGAAGATCTCAAGAGAGTCTAAACAAGGCAAGAAGGAGTATATAACAGAAGTGAAAATCATTAGCAGTTTGAGGCACCGGAATCTGGTACAACTTATCGGTTGGTGCCACGATCAAACTCAGTTCCTTCTTGTATACGAGTTAATGTCAAATGGTAGCCTCGACTCTCACCTTTTTAGGAAGAAGGTTTCTCTTGTTTGGGCTGTGAGGTACAAAATTGCCCTGGGTTTGGCTTCTGCCTTGCTCTATCTTCACGAAGAGTGGGAGCAATGTGTGGTGCACCGAGATATAAAGTCGAGCAATATAATGCTTGACTCTGGGTTCAACGTCAAGCTTGGCGATTTTGGGTTAGCTCGACTTATGGACCATGAGTTAGGTCCACAAACAACTGGGTTGGCCGGGACTTTTGGGTACATGGCACCTGAGTATGTAACCACTCGCAAGGCCAGTAAGGAGTCAGATGTCTATAGCTTCGGGGTGGTGGCTCTAGAAATCGCTACTGGGAGGAAGTCCACGGCTTTAATTGAAGGGAAGTCAGAAACATGTTTGGTGGAGTGGATATGGGAGCTACATGGAAGTGGGAAGCTCCTTTCAGGCGTGGATGAGAGGCTGAATTTAGATTTTGATGCAAAACAATTCGAGTGTCTGGTGAAGGTAGGGTTGTGGTGTGCACACCCGGACCGGAATTTCAGGCCATCGATAAGGCAAGCTATTCAAGTTCTTAATTTTGAGATATCTTTGCCAAATCTTCCAACAGCGATGCCTGTTCCAATGTACTATGCACCTAAGACTCTTGCAGTTGATTCTGAAGGTGCTGAAGTAACTGTTACAAGCATGAACAATGGTCGTTAAAAACGTGGTTTGTATCTGACCTTTTACAAGTGTGTTTTTTTTTTTTCCATTTAATTATAATTTTTAATTTAATTTGACATTGAACAAAGGATAAATTAATAAACTTTTTTTTAAAAAGTGTTGGATTAAATATTTTATAGGTATTATATTAAATACCTATGTATATATATATACATATGCATATATTTGAGTGTCATTGTAATGCAAAAGCAGCAAAACACATAGTAAGAGATTTGTGCGTTAGATTGTACTTGGTGTATTTTACTCTTTAACTATCGTGTCTGTAGTCTGTAGACTCTGTACATATTTGAAATCCTTATTTTAAATTGGAATACATACTCTTGTTAATGATAATCTCATCAATATCTATCATTCATAGGCATTATTGCTGTTGCCTTTGTGTGTCATCCATATGTTGAATTGGTCTTAATGAAACTTTTCTTTTCTTTTGTATTGATTGAACGTGACTGGTGCAAGTGTTAAGTTTAAAGTTATTACAGTACTTGGTAATATCATGTTTACAAGGTAAATGTTTATGATCGCTCAATTGGGTGGGTTGGGTCGAAAAGGGTCTTCACTTATTTTGACCTAAAATTAAAGCGTAATGCTAGAGTCACTCAATGAACACTCAAATTTGTGCATCAAATGATGTGGTTTCCAATATGTCATCTTATTTGTCATTTTATGGGCTCCATTATAAGTTAAAAAGTTATGTTAACAATATGACACATAAGATGTCACATCATTTGGTGCCCAAAATTGAGTGCTATTAGAGTGGCTCTAGCATTACCCAATTAATAAAGGGTAATACTTGGGCCACTTTCATTTTGCACCAAAACATGGGTACTCTACTACTCTGTGATGTGGCACACTCTCATTGACTGGAGTGTTGGGACCCACAAAATATCTAACCAAAGAGAATATGCCACATGATAGAGTACCTATATTTTGGTGTAAAATGAGAATGACTCTAGCATTGCCCATTAATAAATCAATGTGTTGTTTAGTTGTCAGGATTAAGGTCAAATATGATTAATAAGCCGAGTTGCCTGATATTTGATACGCAATAGGTGGTCAGAACTAATATCACAAGTTATCTGAATAAAGTCATTATCCCCTCACTATTAATGCCAAGGGGGAGGGTGGTATTATTAGCGCCCTCACTAAAAAAAATTAGGATTAACATTTGTGATCTCAAAATCCCCGATATACAAGTGAGGATTAATAGCGAGGGCACTAATAGTACTGGGATTAATAATACTACTTATCTTTATCCGACTAGCAAACAAGCTTCAAATTGTCTAATATTTGGTACATAATAAGTGGTTGGGACTAATAGCATAAGTTATTCGGATAAAGTCATTATCCCCTCATTATTAATACCAAAGGAGATTGTGATATTATTAGTACTCTCACTAAAAAAAATTGGGACAAACATTTTTTTATCTCAAAACTACTTCCGATATACAAGTGAAAATTAATAACGAGTGTTTGTCCCAGCTTGACTACCAAATGATAATTTAGCTAAATCCTAATAAAAAATTTATAAATTCTAAAATTATCAAAGACTTAATATATATATTTTTTTCGTTTCAGGCAAAGAATTCTCGTTTGAAAGTCAATTTTTTTAAGAAAATGACATTTTTAATATTTCATTAATAATAAAATGATACGTTTATGCCTTACTTTTGAAAGTGAACTTTTTAAGTGAAACATCTTAAAATAAAATAATGGACTTTTTACTCAAAACGGAGGGCGTAACCAATAATCCTTCTCAGCAGAAGTAAATTAGGGTGACAAATTTAGCTCTCCATACGTCATGCATCAGAACATTTTTGCAATGGTTCGTTTTTTTAGAAAATCAGCCCATTCTGCAGGGTTAATTCCAAATTGGGCTTTATGAAAATGAACTAGTCATCTTTCTAAAGTCTGCCTCACTTAGAAAATGCAATAAGCTCAACAATATCAAGTTAAGGTATATATATATATGCCTTCCCTCACACTCAAACCCCTGACCTCTGGGAGAGGATAAAAGGTCTTTAAGCTGAGTGTGAGTACCAATTGAGCTGCTATTTTTGTGGGATCAATAGATAAATTGTATTGATAATGACCTCTTAACCAGTTTTTCCATGGATTCATTCCAAAATTGTGAAGTTTCTTATGCTTTAATTTGGAATGAAATATTCCTTGTCTTTCAAAAGAATCATTTATTGCAGTTCTAACAAGAAAAGATATTCGGAGATATTGAAGAATAGATCTTAACTTATCACTAACTTGGGTTTGAGAAATTTTGTAAAATGCATGAATATGGCATATTTGAAGACCCAATAATGCGTGCACTTCACAAAAGATATTTAACAATGTGATAAGAATTTATTTTTGTCAGTAATTGGGCTTGTGGCCCAATTAATTACTTCTGTCCACATAGAATGAATTTATATTATTAAAGGATAATTAGTTTCCTAACGGGATTGACTTTACTTATCCTACAAGAAATATGTTTCTTGTATAATAATATAAATAAGGCAACTAAGGGGATAAAACCCTACTTTTGTCTTACACGCCTAAGAGGTTGGCCGCCCCCTTCTCTCTCTCCTAAATCTATCTCACCAAATACTCTCTCTAGTCTAACCATCAAGAGGCTTGGATTTGCGGTGTGAACCAGTATTGATATTCGTGCTACGTGATATCAATCCGATGAGAGAGATTTGCATGATTCTTGATCGTGACATACGAAGATCGTAGCTCAAGCGAAATTCTTCCGCTTCGCTCACAGTTCAAGTTCGCACAAGGTAACTCATGATTACTGTTTGATATCGAACTTGTGTGATATATGTTTAGATATATCCTTCATTGGTATCAGAGCCTATATGTTTGATTGCTCGTATCGTTATGCCATGAATTGCATGCTTTTGTTTTGGGGTTTGTTTGACATCTCACTCCATCCTTGGCCAATAATACTTTTCCTTTAGAAGAGCGAGTGTTTTATCTCTTCCAAAGTGGCCAGCCAATTCACCTCCATGAGCTTCAATGATTATAGCCTCCCTTAAATAACTTTGAGGGATACATAATCGAATGTCCTTGAAAAGAAAACCCTCTTGCACCAAAAAATGATCACTCGGTCCTTCGGAACATTGCTGCCAAATTCTACCAAAATAAGGATCATCCTTATAAAGTTCCTTGAGAATTTCAAAACCCAACACTTTTACTTCCATAGTTGCTAGCAAGGAATGTCTACGACTTAGTGCATCCGCCACTTGATTAAGAACCCCAGACTTTATGCTTGATATGAAATGAGAAAGCTTGAATAAATTCGACCCATTTTGCATGCCGATTATTGAGCTTGTATTGTGTATTTATGAACTTCAATGCCTTATGATCAGAAAAAAGTATGAATTCCTTACCCAAAAGATAATGTTGCCAATGATCTAAGCTTCTAACAATTACATAGAACTCTTTATCATATGCAGAGTAGTTCTTGCGAGAGTTATTAAGCTTTTCGCTAAAAAAAGTAATGGGCTTGCCTTCTTGGCTAAGAACAGCACCAATTCCAACATTTGAAGCATCACAATCTACTTCAAAAACTTTGTCAAAATCAGGCAATGCAAGAATAGGAGCTTCGATTACCTTCCTTTTGAGAACTTCAAAGCTCGTTGCTGCCTCCTTTGTCCATAAAAAGTTGCATCCCTTTAGACATTTGGTAATTGGAGCAATGATTGATGAAATGAAAGACGCCAAGCCATGGAAACTACGCACATCATGAATTGACCTCGGAGTCGGCCAGCTTGTAATTGCATCTACCTTTCTTGGATCCATCTTGATTCCTTCCTTAGAAACAACATAACGTAGAAACACCAGACTAGTTGTAAAGAAATTGCACTTCTTCAAGTTAGCATACAACTTTTGCTCTCTTAAAACTTCAATGACTTGATGAAGATGCTCCAAATGTTGTTTTTCATCCTTGCTATAAACAAGAATATCGTTAAAAATAAACCACAACAAAACTGCCAATAAAAGGTTTTAAAATGTGATTCATAAGACGCATAAATGTACTAGGAGCATTAGAGAGGCCAAAAGGCATAACCATCTATTCGTAGAGCACATCCCTTTTCTTGAAAGCTGTTTTCCATTCATCTCCCGGTCTCATTCGAATCTGATGATAGCCGCTTCGAAGGTCTATCTTGGAAAATAGTCAAAACCCACCCTCCATTTGGCCACCCAACTTTTCAAAAACTTGCAAGGCAGCCACCGAAAGTTTAAAACTTGCAATAAGGCCACTGAACTAAATTAATGTTGCAAGCGTGCCCATATTTTGGACGGCCGTTAGCTCCACCATTAAATCTGAGTGAAATCCCTATATTGCCCCCTTTTAAATTGAAAATTATTCTTTTTATGTGTCATTAAAAATCTAAAGGGGTTCAATTGAAACATCAGGTAATGGGAGGTAATTGGTTTAAATGAGATAGAGTAATAGGGTAATTTTGCCATTAATTCAGCCAATCTGCCAGCCTCCAAGCCGTCCTCCATTAGTTTGGGTTTCTCTCACTTGCTATCGATCACAACCCATCCAGCTCGCCATCCACTCCAGTCACCACCGCCCACTCCGGCCATTGCAAGCCGCCCCAAGCGCCTAATCGCCTCCAAGCCGTCAAAAACCCAACACAAAAGTCGTCATTCCGCCCCCTACTCTACTCACAGGTCACCACTCACCACCGCCACATACACCACTTGCCGTTGCCGCTCCACCGTCCTGCTCAGCCAGGCGTTCTCTCTTCGTACATCTCCTCCTTGTGCCGATGCCCTAGTTTGGGCCTCTCTAGCCGAGCTCCACCATTAAGTCCATCATCCAGCCAGTTCGCCAGCTTCCAAGCCGTCCTCCATCAGTTTGGGTTTCTCTCACCTACTGTCAATCACAACCCATCCAGCTCGTCGTCCACTCCACTTGAGGCGAAGAACTCGGTAGCCGGGTGACGAAGGCGGATCGGAGGTGGCTTCGCCGGCGACTATGAAGATCGATAAAGGTGGGAGGGAGGCCGCTGGGTGTGAAGTCGGAGGCCAGGGAGATCGAACTGGGGTTGGTGCGGTTTAAGATTGAAGAACTCGGTAGGAGCTGGGTGAGAGAAGGCTGGATCTGAAGGTGGCTTCGTCGGCGGCTATGAAGATCGATAAAGGTGGGAGGGAGGCCGCTGGGTGTGAAGATCTGAAGCCCCTCGTACTCTCTCTGTCTTCTTTCTTCCCCAAATTTTCACTCAGATTAAAGTCGATTCTTTGAACTCTCCGTCTTCTCGCCGACCACCGTGGAAGCTGAGGATGAAGAAATCGATACCTAAAGAGAGATTCAGACATGGGTTTGATTTTGGGTTTGATCTGGGTTTGATAGATGAAGAAATCAAACTCTCAAGTGATGTTTATTTTTTTTAATTATAATTTGACCCATTCTCTTTATACAAATAGCAAATGTAATTTTTTTTTCAGTTAGACCCCTTAAATTTCTAATATCAGACAAGAAATTGTATTTAGAAGGGTAAAATAGGTAATTACATAATTTAACGGCCAAATTTAACAGCCGTCCAAAAAATGGGCTCGCTTGCATCCTAACTAATGTATAGTGGCCTCATTGCAAGTTTTAAACTTTCGGTGGCCACATTGCAAGTTTTTGAAAAGTTGGGTGGCCAAATGGAGAGTTTTGCCTGGAAAATATAACCGCACCATGCAATTGGTCTAGAAGATCATCAAGGTGGGGAATAGGAAATCGATGCTTGATTGTAATCTTGTTTATAGCTCTACTATCAATACACATATGCCAAGTTTGATCCTTCTTAGGCACAAGAAGAGCTGGAACTGCGCAAGGACTCATACTCTCCTTCAAAATTCCCTTAGCCAAAAGTTCGTCCATTTGTCGATGAAGCTTCTCATACTCCTTTGGGCTCATTCTATAGGCTGCCTTGTTTGGAATGTGTAAGTCCAGATGGCAACAGTTAAGGCTAGAGGGGGGGGTGAATAGCCTTTTAAAAACTTTGAGGGTTAGTTTGTAAAACTTAAAATATTGGCAGCGGAAAACTTAGTTTTATCAGTCAGCTGAAGAATTGGTCAGCTGGCTGACACTTTTGAAAATTCTTGAGCTGATAAATGTTGGTCAGCTGGCTGACACAATTGTTTTTCAAAAGAAGTTGTTTTTAATGTTGATCACTGAAGATAGAGAGGAATTTGAAATACAAACTAACTGAACAAATAAGGAAACAATTGTTGTTAACTGGCTGACACTTAATCAGTTGAAAAACTTCTTAGGTGATGAGTCAGTTTGCAAGAGTATGAGAAGTGGCTGACAAATCAGTTGAAGTGGTTCACAGATAAACTGCTACGTCCACTACCAAGTTGGTCAGACTTGGATTTTTGAAGTGCACTAATTTTATTAAAAATCTAATTGATCTCTAATGGATCAGTGTACAACAAAAGACCGGTGTTTGTGGAGAATGATTCAGAAACAATCAAACTCGTGAGACAAACTGACTGATTTCTAAATATTTTGAAATGAATCACTCAGTGTTTGCCTAAACAATAACTAGAAAGAAATATTCAATGAAAAGTATCTAGCTAAAGTTTTTAAGAAGACAAAGTCACAAAGAAATTTATTGAAGGTATGTAGGCTTTTTTACTTCTGTAAAATTCGTTATCTTCAATAATGCTTCCAGTGGGTATTTATAGATAGTCTTCAAGAGTAACCCGTTGGGAACACATTTGAATTTGAAAATGTGTTTGGCAGATGCAAGATCTCAAAAGATCCTGTGAAATATTATCTAGCAGTATATCTACCAAAAAACACAAAGTAGGAAAGTGTCAGTACAAGTATATGATTAATCAAATAAGGAAAGGTAAACTGACACTATAAACATTAAGGTTAGATGAAGTGAATAGCTGACAAAATAATTTCGGGCTGACCAAAGATTACTTGAGTTTCTTGGCTGACAATCAAGTGGAATGATTTTAAGAAAATCTATTTATGCAAGATTCAACAATCTCCTCCTATTTGCTTAAAACCATTCACTTGAAAGCAGAAAGCCAAAAAAAATTTAAGTTCCTGCAACAAAGATGTTAGTACATCAAGCAGATAATATATGAGGAAGGGTAACCATTCACTTGAAAGCAGAAAGCCAAAAAAAATTTAAGTTCCTGCAACAAAGATGTTAGTACATCAAGCAGATAATATATGAGGAAGGGTAACTGAAAGCTTAAGAAAAATGCCAAATGTAAGCTACAAGAAAAACAAGAGTTTTAAGAGATGTTCAGAGTTGAGAGAGATGAAATATCCATTTGGCTGATGTGGATCCTTGATTGTTCTTATGCGCTTCAAGCGATGGACCAACTTCAACTTCTCTCACAGTTTCAGCAGCTTCATGTTCCTGTTCAGCTTGATGTCCTTCTTCAGTTACTGGATCTGCATGTACTTGGTTGCCTTCTTCAGCTTCTGCTTGAGCTTGTGTTTCTTCTACATCAGCTTCTGGTTCTTTTTCAAGGTCGACGGTGTCACCGGCCGATCGGGCATCGGTTCGACGCATTTGAGAATCTTGTTTTATGCCATGTAAGCATCAGCTCGTGCTTTCTGCTTCTTCTCATCCTGAATGGTTTGAAGCAGTGTTGCTTCAGCATTGAAGGCACGATTGGACCACTCTTGCTGGTAGAGTAATATGGTCCTCCAGTCATCCATATGAGCTTCACGAGGGGCAGGCAATGGCGGCTTGCACCTCGGTGGTGATGTCTGGGTGAGGTTCGAAGGCAGAAGCTACTTCTTTGTTGAAGTTGAAGTGTAGCAAGCTGGTTGGTATGGTGTGTGAAGGCTGACTTCATGTGCAAATGATGGGCATATAGAAGGTCGAGCCTAAGCCGAAGAGAGAGGATCCGGGGTTGCGGAGGTGTGGTGAAGATTCAGGCTCATTGGAGAAGAGGTGATGAGTATGAATATCAGCGTCCTCAGGGTCAAGAGGGAAGAAGATATCCATGGGAAATGTTGGAACTTGGGGTTCTGGCTCAGGTGAAGGGGTAGGCATGTCTTCAGGAAAGACAATTTTGGTGCCAGGAGGATGAAGCAAAGCCTTGGAGACAATCTTTCTTTGTTTTAAAGCTTTCCCTCTTGGCTAGCGAGAGGGCCGAGAAGAGACTCATCCTCAGAAGTGGACTTAGAGGAGGCAGATGATGCGTCTATGGCGGTTTGGTCCACAGATTTCTCAGAAGAGAGGGAATCAGAAGCTTTTTCTATGGAAGGCTCAGGTTGAGTAGGTTTGATGGTAGATATGGGACTGACTGAAAGGGTGAGGGATATATGAAGGGAGAGATCAGGTAGAACAAACAGAGGGGAGGCCTGGTTAGGGTGAGAGGGTATGTCAGCTGTGGGAAGAGGAAGAGAGGCAGCTGCGGTGTCGGTGAAGAGATGAGGATAGCAGCTGAGGCATCGGTAGAGGAGCATGTGCAAGCGACCTGATGGGAATAGGAGAAGGAATGGTATCGATCAAGGGAGGAATGGGAAGGGATGTGTGGTGACACAGTGAGTGCTTGGTTGGGGAATGGGCGACATTTACGGAGCAAAAGTAGGAGTGGTGACACGGGTGTGATGGAAGGCGAGTGGTGACATGTGGATTGATGGTTGGGGAAGCTGGCATTGATATAGGTAATGGAGGGAAAGTGGCTGGCATAGAAGGAAGTATGGAAGAAGAGGCATCAATGGTTGGATTGAAAGAGGGTAGAGAGATTGGTTGCAAGGTAGATGTTGAAATGGCAGTTGGCTGAGGTGAGACAGAAACTAGTAAGGTTGTGGCTGACACAACAAAGGGAACAGAAGAAGGGGTGACATAGGGAATAGTAGGAATGGATTCTGTGATCAAAGGTGCTGGTTGACTTGACATAGCATCTGGAAAAATTTGTGTCCATGGAAGCTCCTCATGGAGGCCATCCGTGCGTGGAGTTCAATGTAGGCTTGATTTGCGGCATTTGCATCTGGACATATTTATTGGCGGCTCTACGGATCCTAGCTAATTTATGCAGTTCAAGCGAAGGTTGTTCCGATCTGGTTAAGTTCATCATCTTCGAGGCGGTGCAGTGCGCCAACTAGGAAAGGATCATTTGAGGGAGTCTTTGGTAGATTATGGACTTTACTATAAATGGTCGAGCTAGATAGACAAGCTCATCTTGGACAAATCTATCATTGGAGAGATAGAATGCATTCCGGAAGGCGAGAGAGGAGAGGGTCAAAATACTTGCCATAATTGGCTACTAAGTCTTCTTGGTGAGGTTTGGAGTGGCGGGGTATAACACATAAGGTCTCATTTTCGGATTGTGGTCAATATACTTGGCGGGTTGAGGGGGCTTTTCGGTTTTCTTCTCCTCATGGAAGAGAGAAGCGAACAAAGTAAGGCAAATGGTCTATGGGGAAAACCCAGGTTTGGAGGAATTAGTCTTGGATTAGCTTGATAGTAGGAATGCACGGGATGAAAGGTCGGATTCTGATTGGGGGAAAAACTTTATAGGAGCGGTGTTTGGAGACTTAGGATTTGAGGAGGAGAGGTTGGAGGCGAGGATCGGTTGTATTAGGAGGGGAGAAAGGGACAAAAGTACACGGATTGAGTTCAGGGTTCCTTCTACGTCTCTTTGCGGCGATATCGGTTGCTAAAGTCATTTTTCTCTTCCTTGGTTGCCTCCTTTCATGAACTTCAGCCTCTTACACACATCGGTGGTTGACCGGGTTCGGTGGTGACCAATTTCATTGGTGACCTCTGGTGATTGAGCTCTTGGACCTCTGGATGGTGAATTCTTGTTAATTTGAACACTTGGTGAGCAACTTGACTTCTTGACCATCATCATTGGTATTTGGATGACACAGTAAGAGCTTAAGTCCTTGTCCTTCTTGGTCTCCTACTTGGCTGAACTGGTGGTGCTTCCTGACCAAATCTGCTTGAGATACTAGCTCGCCTTATATCAACGACAACATACTTCTTGATCTTGGCGGTTCAAGATCACCAAGATGAGTAGATCTTTGAATAGTAGGAATGGACGAAGAAGCGATTTATGATCAGGTGATGTGTGAGCCTTGGATTTCCAGTTGCCATGTTCTCCTTGTACTTGGCAATGTTGACTTTAATACACTCCACCAAAATAGCTCCCCAATTCATCTCACAGTTCTCCACAATTCCTTCCATTAGAAACATTTGAGCTTCAGTGATCTTGTCATGGCCTCCGGATTTGATTATGAGGCACTTGTCTAACACCGTGGCTAGAGCATAATGAAGTGGGGCAAATCGATGCTTTTGCCTGTCGAAGGCAAGCTCAACTGGAACTTCACCCCTCATGGTAATCCACCCAGCTCGTTGGGTGTCGGCAGGAATGGTGTAGGTTGTAGAACCGTCGTCATAGAGGTTGGGAAAAACAACAGTGATGGTTTCTGAGTCAAAGACTATGGGAACTCCTCTGATATTACCTATAAGAGAAAATGGGTCGGCTGGGTTTTCCTCCATACCCATGAAAAATTCTTCGGTTAACTGGCAACTGAAGGTTCCTATGTTGAAGGAGAGCAGAGGCATTAATCCATTTGCAGTAAGTAGATGAATCAGTTCAAGCCCTAGTGGTTCTTCATTCAGAGAAACGACGTCGAGAAGGCATCCAAATGCTGTGTTCAAAGCCATTTTCTTAAATAACAACAGATAGGTTAAGAAAATAGATAAAAAAGAGAGAAATGAAGAAGTAGAAATGGGAAATACCAGAATTTAGGGTTAGGGTTTGAGAGTAGAAAGAGCTTTTGAGGAAGAAGAAGTTTTTAGAAAGAGAAGGATTTTAGAAAGAGAGTGGTAAGTGAAAAGTGAGAGTGAGTGTGTTTTTAAAGAGAAATCAGATAGGTACGGACGCTTATAAGAGATAGTGGGTTTTAAAAGTGAAGATATGGAGTATAGTGATAAAGTACACCGAATTTTGGTTTTTGTGATAAAAAAATAGTAATTTATGACAGATAGTCATTATCACAATCATGAGCCGTTTTTGTGAAAACACGTCATTCCAACCGTCAGAGTTGGTGGGATAGTGGAAAGGTCATTTTGGCTTTTCAAGAAAGTTTCGCGAGTTCCAAGGAAAAATAAATGGCGGGAAATAAATGAGGAATTTTTTCAATAAATTATAGATTAAGTCTTGGCTGAGATACGATCAGCTTTGACTTAAGGCTCAGAGACTACCTGGACAGTGACTATTAATTACTGTGTTATCAGCTGAGAGATATAGATATGTCAGCTGAACAATTGTCAGTTAATAAGTGTCAGCTGTTAATGTTTGTCAGCTACTAGCTGACACTTTTTGCTAGTGTGATTCAACAAGGAATGAAGAGAATTTTTGTCAGCTGAAGGTTGTCAGCTGTGAAGTTTTGTTGCTTATGAACTTCATGTGTCAGCTACTGGCTGACAAGATTTTGATTAAACCACTGGCTGACCAATATAACATCAGCTGAGATAATTTGTCAGCTAGAGTCATGTTGACTGACAAACTGAAGTGTATCCTGTAAAGATTAGACAAACCAAAGATATCCATCTATGACATGATAAGCATTCCTAATTCTCCTCTTAAGAATTCAAATCTGTCAGATTTTAAGGCTTTTGTAAAAATGTCAGCTAATTGAAATTCAGTAGGAACATATTCTAGCTGAACATTTCCTTTCTTAACATGATCTTTCAAGAAATGATATATGATGTCTATGTGTTTGGTTTTAGAATGCATGACAGGATTTTTAGAAACTGATATAGCGAAGTATTATCACAATAAATAGGACTGAGTTCCATAGGCATTTCATAATCTAATAGGCTGTTGTTTCATCCAAAGAATCGAGCAACAACTTCCAGCAGCGACAATATATTCAGCCTTCGATAGTTGAAGTAGAAAGCTGAAGCTTGCTTTTGCATGCCCATGATATCAGTCTGTTTCCAAGGAACTGACATGTTCCACTGGTACTTTTTCTGTTGACTCTACAAGCTGCAAGGTCAGCATCTGAATATCCAAACAAGTTAAAAGAAGAGTCTTTGGGATACCAAATGCCAAATTTTTCAGTATCAATCAAATATCTAATAATTCTTTTTGCTGCAATCATATGAGATTCTTTAGGATTAGCTTGAAAACGAGCACATATACATACAAACAAACATGATATGCGGTCGCTAGCAGTTAAGTAAAGAAGAGATCCAACTATACCTCGTATTCGGTTGTATTAAGCGGCTTACCCTTTTCATCGGCGACTAGATGACATTCAACTCCCATTGGAGTGTTTTTGAATTTGCTTCTTGAAGATTGTATTTCTTGTCGACTCTCTTGTGTATTTAGATTGATGGATAAAAATTCCTTCCTCGCTTGCTTAATTTGCAAACCTAAGAAGTATGTTAGTACTCCCATCATACTCATTTCAAATTTTCCTTTCATGAGATGCTCAAATCTCTTGCACAAAATTTCATTAGTAGATCCAAAAATAATGTCATCAACATAAATTTGAACTAGTAAAATATTACCTTTGTGCTTCAAAGAGAAAAGAGTAGTATCGATCTTACCTCTTTGAAATCCTTTTTCCATAACAAATTTGGATAGGGTTTCATACCATGCCCTTGGGGCTTGCTTGAGGCCATAGAGAGCCTTTCTTAGCTTGTAGACATGATCCTTCTTTTTAAGATCAATGAAACCAGGAGGTTGCTCAACAAATACTTGTTCTTGTAGATCTCCATTCAAGAATGCACTTTTTACATCCATTTGATATACTTTGAAGTCCTTGAAGGTTGCATAGGCAAGAAATAATCTGATGGCTTCAAGTCTTGCTACAGGAGCAAAAGTCTGATCATAGTCAATGCCCTCCTCCTATCTATATCCTTGGGCTACTAACCTTGCCTTATTTCTTGTAACATTTCCATCTTCATCCAACTTGTTTCTGAACACCCATTTAGTTCCAATGACTTGTTGATCGTGGGTCTAGGCACAAGTTCCCAAACTTTACATCTTTCAAACCGATTCACTCTTCTTGCATGGCCTCAATCCACCGAGGGTCTTCCAAAGCTTCATCAATCTTTTGGGTTCAAAGGAAGAGACAAAGGCATGAGAATCAAGAGTTTCATTTCGAGCTACTGGTTCTTAGGCCAACAAAGGGATCTCCAATGATATTTGAAACTGGATGATGTCTAGCTTCCTTAATTTCTTTAGGAAGATCTGCAAGAGGCTCAGTTTGTGAAGGTGGAGATGGATGAATGTCAGTTGGCTGAATGACTTCAGAACTAAGTGTGTTAGCTGACTGATCTATTGTAACAGGGTTAGGATTGTCACCGTCGAAGGTTGTCGGCTTGTCAAGTTCATTCTGAATATCTAGAGTTACTGTAGGAGGAGTTGAAGATGGAGGATTATTCTGAATTAAACCTGTACTGTTTCCTGTCTCAAATGCTTCAAAATTGTTAGTAACATCAGGAGTCTTATAAGACTCAAATAAACTTGATTCATCAAAAGTAACATGCATAGATTCAACAATTACTTGAGTTTTTCTATTATAGACTCTATAAGCTTTACTATGCTTAGCATAACCAACAAAAATACCTTCATCGCTTTTTTTCATCAAATTTACCTCGTAATCTCCACCATTGTAGTGAATGAAGCATTTGCACCCAAAGATTTTAAAGAAAGCAATGTTAGGGGTTCTACCTCTCCATATTTCATAAGGAGTCTTACCATGAAACTTGTTTATGAGAGATCTATTTTGTGTAAAGCATCTTTGTGTTGACGTTTACGCCCAAAAATATTTTGGCAATTTTGCTTCTCGCTATCATTGTTTTACCTGCTCAATCGAGTCCGGTTCTTCCTTTCACTATACCATTTTGCCGAGGTGTTCTAATCGCCGAAAAGTTATGATCAATTCCATGATCATCACAAAGATGTGTCCATCCCAAGATTTTTGAATTTTGTACCATTGTCGATCTAACACTTATAATCTCACATTCCTTTGAGTTTGAAGATTTCGAATAGGGAAGTGAGAATGCTATAAGTTTCATCCTTGATTGCATCATTTCAACCCATGTGTACTGAATAATCATCTACAACAACCAAAGTATACATGTTTCCTCCTAAGCTTGCTGTGACAGACCAAATAAATCCATATGTAGAAGCTCAAGAGTTTTGGTTGAAAGACATGGTTTTGGTTTGAAAGAGGCTTTTGTTATTTTTCCCAAAATACAAGCATCACATTTTTTGTCGTAAGAGGAAAATTTATGGATGGCGGATCTTTTACCAAATCTCCTTTGAAAGTTTTGAAAGATACTTAAAGTTCGGTGTGAAAGTCTTTTGTGCCAAAGCCATGAATTTTTGAAATATTATTTGCTACCAAACAAATTTGAGTATTGTTATCTAAAGAAAATAAATCTATAGCAAAAAACATTTCTTTTCTTGAACCAAGTGAGCAAAATTTCATTAGTGATGCTATTTTTGATAAACAAGTGTGTGGAGGAGAAAGAACAGCTCATACCTTTATCACGTAATTGTGAGATACTTAAAAGATTGTGTTTCAAACCTTGTACCAAAGAGACATTTTCAATTATTATAGATCCTCCGATAATGGATCCATAGCCAATAGTTTTTCCTTTGAGTTGTCTCCAAAAATTACGTAAGGTCCTTTCTTTGCAGAATGTTAGTAAGGAGTTCACTGATCCGATCATGTGTATGGAGCATCCACTGCCTAATATCCATATGTCGGCTTGAATGATCATCGCCATTAAGCATACCGAAATATGAATATTTACATCATGGTACCCTTTATACTTTCGGGTCCAAAGGGTTAGTTTTCTTAGGTATCCAAACTTGCCCGAAATTAGGCTTCTTAGTTCTCACAAGAGGTTTAAATCTATATAAGCATTCATGTGACCGATGACCAAAAGTAGAGCAAATATTACACTTGTGATAACCAAGTTTGTCAGGTCATTTGAGGTGAATTCTTCGATTCCTTATGGTTCACCTTAGAGGTCTTAGCGGAACAAAATTTATTGGCTTGAACTTGTCGGCTTGCCTTTCTTCCGAATCCTCCTCTTTTGTCGGCTAGTCGACATTTGTCGATAGGCTAACATTTGTCGCTTGTTGAGTTAGGCAATCGATTTAGAGGCTTGTGACTAGACTTAAGGCCGACAACCGCCGTATTGATTAGCCTATCCCTTTTGTATAAGTAGCTCTTGTGTTGATTCATCTTTCTCGATAAGTGAATGGCACAAGATTATAGTCGATCCCTTGTTCTTTCAATCTTAGGTTCACCTGACCGCCTGATCTCACGCCTTCATCATCCTTGAGTATCCAAGACCATGTTGGTCTTCATGATTTTTCTCGTTGATCGATGATGGTTTCTACCATTTTGACTTTGAGTAAGTATCAACAACATTGGTCAGCCAAGATTTCTTTCCACAACAAGATCAACTGCATCCGAGATTTTTGCTTGAATCTCATATTTTTCATCGAGACTTTAAGTTGTAGAATTCTTTTGCCGAACTTTGTAAAGCTCATTGATCTTTGAAGCTCACGCTTTCTTTAATTCTTTTAAAATCACCGTATAAAGAAACATGGATTCTTTTAAGTGTTTCAAACTTGGAATACATTTCTTGCATTTGTTCCAAAGAAATCATCAACACTTGAGTCAAGAATCTTCTCCTCCCGCTTTTGAATCATGACTTGTATTAGCAGCCTTGGAGAAGTTGACTTCATTTTTCTTCGGGCCGACTTATGATTCCTTGTCCATAAAATCCATTTCCTATTTTAACCACAACCGATCGTGCTCGATGACCTTGGTCGCTTGGAGTTTGTAATAAAGTGAGCTTGGATTTACCATTTTCAGCATCTTTGAATATTTTGGACTTGAAACTCATTCTACGAATCATATATTTGCCGATTACGCCCAAGACACAGATTTGCTTCTTGCTCAAAATCGATGGATTCATCTTGAGAATACGTTTTTCAATCAAGTTGCAAGATTTTGGTCTTATTGTGCAAACCTTTTTTTCAAGATTTGGGAGCTCTTTTGTAATATTCATTTTTAGTAAAGGACAATTTGAAGCAAAAGTGACCGGGCTTTCTACTGATTAAAGCACAACGAGTTTTTCTTTTCTCAACCTTGTCTTAATTTGATTTGAAGTAAGGCCTTTGAAAGTTTGAAGTAGATGGTTTTGGAAGCTTGAAGAAGGTTTGAGGGTTTGATGAAGACTTTGGTTTCTTTGAAGGTTTTGAAAGTTCCTTTTAAAAGATTTAAACTTTCAAATTGTCTAGCAAAAGCAACAAATTCATCTTCATCAAAGTCATCATCGGCGATGATGTGGAAGTTTTTGAAGTTTCTTCTTCGGCTTGAAGATAAATACCTTTAAAAATTTTCTCAATTTTCTTGAGTTTTGAAATTTCTTTCATAAATTTTAGACTTGCAACAAGACTAA